>JANRGW010035146.1:0-17461 GCA_024733675.1 Psilopsiagon aymara
CCACAGCTTCTCTGGGCACCCTGTGCCAGCGCCTCAGCACCCTCACAGGGGAGAGCTTCTGCCTAAGAGCTCATCTCTGTCTCACCTCTGGCAGCTTAAAGCCATTCCCTTGTAGCTGTGTTTGTTGCATCACTGCCATGAAAAGCAATTGTAAACACTTTGACTGCTGTCAGTTTTTTACCTACATCCTCCCTTTGTTTTTTTGCTTCAAATGAAAAGACATTCCTCAAAACAGGGGCAGACTGTCACTGCTCATTGACCTGTAGGAATGCTTTAGAGCTGAGTTTATTATCCAAACCTTGCTGTGTCCTCAGTGGAATTACTTCATAAACTAGGGATTTAAACAAGAGGGCAGTTAGCATAGATAGTGTGAAGAGTTCAAAGTCCTGTGTACACTTATGTGTTGTGAGAGAAAAGCAAACTGACCCGTTTTCTTCACACATCCAGTGTGCTGGATGTTCAGAATAGATCCTTTTTTTGCTTTCCTTCCCTCTATTTTGGAAGGGAATGAGAAGCTGGTTTAAGGGCTCTTGTTGGGTTGACCTTCAGGGTTAGCAACCATACTGCAAAGTTCTATTCATAATGGTGGGATAATGTGATTGACCATGGTTTATCATCTGGAAAGCTCTGATTCCCACTCTCCCATCATATGAGTTTTTCATCAGTGTCATTCCTCCCCCGCTCTCCCTTTTTTCCCTACCTTCTGAAGCATGGGAGGGTGAGCAAGGTGTCTTGCTTAGCTGACAGCATTCTTGCACTTTCTATCTTTAGCTCTTTCCCATGAAAACAGTTTTGTGACCAGTGAGGATCTGCAGAAGATGTAAGGACATCCAGTCTTATTTTGATGTCTGTGGCTTCCAACTTTGGAGTGATGCGCTCAAGGCCTTACAGGAAAGGGACTAAATCTGCTGTGGTGTTAATTTGACTGCTTCGAGGAAACAGAAAATGCCCAACCAGGAGAACTGGGTGATCAGCTTTCTTTAAAATCATAGTGTAATTTCAGACTCAACCAGTTAGGTGGTTGGGTTTTCTTTTTTGGCTTTTGGGTTTCTGCTGTAGTTAATCAGTGTTTAAATTATTCTCTTCCCCGTGTTTGGAGTAGAACGATGTAAAATGATCTGTCTCTTTCAGAACCAGTTCTGCATTGTGTGGTTAACTGTAGTTGTAGAATAAGAAGTTGTAGAATAAGGTTGAAGACTCAAGTGACAGCTCGATATGTTCCTGGGAGATACCTTAAGTCCTTGCTGGTCTGAATGGCAACAGTGGTGATAAAATGTCTAGCCAAGTCATGGGCAAAGCCTGTCAGAGATGTCTTTGGGATTTTGATTCTAAGAGTGGCTACAAAGAAGAGAGGGCTTCCCTTTTGACAAGGAGACAGATGGAAAAGAAGAAGGGTGACGGGCACAGGTTACTCCGGGGGAATTCCTCTTGAGCACAACAGGAAAACTTTTCACAGGGAGCAAAACCAGACCCTGGAATAATCTCCCCAGTGCACTGGTAGATTCCCCAACACTGGACACTGTTATGATTGGGCTGGACAGGGTGCTGGGACATCTAGTCTAGGTCATGCTGTGCCTGCAGAGGTTGGACCAGATGATCCTTGAGGTCTCTTCTGACTAGAGATTCTCTGATTCTTCAGCTGTTGTCCTGGGCAGCCTGCTCTAGCTGATCCTGCAGGAGCAGAGGCTTCAACTATGTCCAACTTGAGACAGTCTTTCCTGCTTCAGCTGTTCTGTTCTGTGGTCTTTAAACCTTGTTATTCTTTTGTATGTTGCTTTGGCAAGGAAGGTTAAATCCTGCTGCAGGACAGTAGTATGATGGCAGCCTGTACTGGAAGAAAATTAAAGGAAACACAGCTTTCTTGTAGCCCCTTTGGCCACTGGAGCTTCTCTAAGGTTCCTAAGGCTCTCTAAGGCTCCTTAAGGAGCCTTCTCTTCTCCAGGCTGCCCCAGCCCCTCTCTCTCAGCCTGGCTTCAGAGCAGAGCTGCTCCAGCCCTTGCAGCACCTCCATGGCCTCCTCTGGACTCACTCCAACAGCTCCACATCCCTCTGGTGCTGTTGCCCCAGGGCTGGATCAGAACTGCAGGGGGATCTCCCCAGAGCACAGCAGGGGGGGAAAATCCCCTACCTGAGCTGCTGCTCACACTCTGGGGGTGCAGCACATGGGGGGGTTCTGAGCTCAAGCGCGCACTGAAGCTGGATCATGGGGGGCTTCTCCTCACCCAGCAGTCCCAAGTCCTTCTCAGGGTGGCTCCATTCAGTCTCCCCCAGCCTGGAAAAGCTTTTCCCAGCCTTCAAGCTGGAAAAGAATATTACACTGATATCTTTCTACTTTCTGCCCTGTTGTCCTTTGTGTACTGGTTTTCTGATGAAGTTTGGGGTACCCTCTGCTGTTGTAGGAGCTCATTTTCTCTATCTCCAATGTTGCACACAGGAGCATCTCAGTTTTTACAGTGGATATCTTGTGCTTGCCTGTCTTCCCTGCTTTTCTGCTCCTGACATGGTGGAGCTGGAAGGGGTCTCCATCTGCCCCTGGGCTCTGAGCAGGGGGATGTTTGACCAGGCAGCTGAACTAAAGAAACAGCCATTGCCCAAAAGGAGAATTCCTGTCTCCAGACTTCTACCATCAAGGTAACATTGACAGCAAGTTCATAGGAGAGAAATTCAGTTTTTCTTTCTTAAGCAATTCAGTGGGTTGAATTGGCTCAGCCAGATGGGCTCAGAGCTGGATTGGGTTGAGGGGGGAGGGATGAAGGAGGGTGCCATACCTCAGCTCAGCTGCAGCATGAATCCATACCCATGAATCCATTTTTGGTGTCTGCCTGTATCCGTATGGCTTTTCCTACAGAGCTGTCCTGGATCCAGCCTGGAACCATAGAATCACAGAATCACTTGTATCTCCTCCTCAGTATTCTGTGATCTTTACAGTAGCTTAAGATTCAATCATATTTTAAATATCAGTGGTTATGTGTAAATCCTGATGTCTGTTACTTTGGGCCCAGCAAGATGTATGGGTCTTAAACTCGAGATAAGTCTGTATTGCAAAATCACTGCAAGATTGGATGGGGCTTGGAGCACCCTGCTCTAGTGGAAGGTGTCCCTGCCTGTGGCAGGTGATTGGGACTGAACGAGCTTTAAGGTCCCTTCCAACCCAAACTAATCTGTGATTTTGTGATAGTTGTGATGATGAAGGTAGCTTATGGGCTGGTTTGAGACAATGGAGCAAAAACCAGGAAATGGTAGACAGCAGCAAGGAACAAATGAAGTCTTTCACTTTTTAAATGGAAGCTATATAAGGAAGATTTGACAGATTCAGTGGCTGAGTAGGTACTTACACAACTGTTGTATTTGCTGATCCCTTTTCCCTGGCAGAACCAGTATTATGTGGCGTGCATCCAGAGGAGAAAAGATACATTACAAATTCTTCTAACTACAAAAACCCATCTGTATAGCTAATATCTGAGAACTTGTATCTTCTGCGCTCAACTGTGCTTCCCTGCATCTCACACAAGGGCTGCTTCTACTGTTTATTTGGGTTGTTTCGAGTTGTGGTTAGGCAGTTTGGACACTTCTGTGCTGCAGACAGCTTTTTGGTTGGTTTTATCCAACTCTGTTCAAAGTCTTTGGCTCTGGTGATAACCCACGTGGGTTTTGGTGGCTTTATCTTTCTTTAGTGGGTATTTGTAAGTAGCAAGGTGAACCAGTAAATACTGTATGTTCAACTTTGAGCCGTTCTCTGTAGTGCTTCCGCCCTGCTTGTTATATGGATGCACTTCAAGCCCAATACACTGAATCATGGGCATTCACACGTGTTTAATCTTATTTTAGGTGAAGTGCACGTGGATGTTTTTTTAATAGTAAAGATCAAAAATGATAATCGAGGTGGGTGCCATCTCTTGTAGAATGACTGAATGCATGCAGCTCAGTAGCCATTTCTCTGTCACGTTAGCAGTATGGTTGTGCACTGCAGTGAGAAGTAGCAGGATAAAGCCTTCTGGATAAGGGGGGGAATTAACAGCATCCTTGTAACTTTGGGCAGATGCTTCCCTTAAGAAGAGACATAACTGAGCCATTCATTCTCTCCTTGCTGTCCCTGATGTTATGTTGTTTGCATTCACTGAACCCATAACTGGTGATAAAATAGAAATGACCTTGACTAAATCATACCAAGAGGTAGCCTTGCTGTTCTAAAACAAACGATGTTTTGACAGTGCAAAATAAAGAGAGATTATGAATTGGTATGAGATAATTCCCTGTGGTGACTGAAGGGTACTGTTGGTAGACTGATGACTCATAATGTTATCAAAATTGTGTTCATCACATGAAATAGGTTCTCAATGGCCTTTTATAAGGGAAATTCTGAACTTAAAAACTTGAAAATGTCTTTTGCAGTCGTTGCTGGATATTGTATTTGGGAGAAGGAGTGCAGTGAAATCCTGAGCTGGTGCTGGATAAAGGCCACTACCTTGTTTTGTTCCAGGAGGACAAGGTGACTGTTCACTGGAAAATAATGCACTTGTGCGTAGTGGGTAGAAGCAACTTCAGCAAAATGGGGCTCAGATTGTGTTAAATAGGGATATTTCTGTAAGCACAAGTGTACATTGTGGCCAGAGAGGGAGAAATCCAGAAGACCTGATCATATTGATGTACTACCAGGTGATACAAGTAGTAACTTGGGCAGGTTTATGGATTTGTAGACGCTTTTAATATGGGCGAAGTAATATGCATTTGGTGGGATGAACCCATTGGGTGTTTAATGGTAAATACAAGTGTATTTAAGTAATTTAAGACTAAGGAAAGTTACATTTAGCAGAAATCTAATTGCCAACGTTAGAGGAATTAGTGTTACTCCTTTGAGACTCATCTTCAGGTATTGGACTGTTTTTTTGTGTGATTTATCTGATTCCAAGCTATCCAAGTACTTTCAGATCGTTTATTGAGTTTCTAATTTGTGCTAAGTAGTTAAGAATACACCTAACTGCCATGAGCATTAAGAAACCTATCTATTGGTACTTTTGCTAGAGAAAATGTTTGAGGAAGTTGGAGTGGTTTGGAGTTGGTTTGGTATTGAAACCGGGAGGCACTGTTATTCCAGTTATTTCTTGAATTCAGTCTTAGAGTACCATCACAAAAATGGTTTGGGTTGGAATGGACCTTGAAAGGCCTTCCTGCAATGAGGAGCGATGCAGAATCAACTACATCAAGTTGCCCAGAGCCGCAGCAAACCTGACCTTGAATGATCGAGAGATGATGCATGCACATCTCTGGGGAACCTGTGCCAGCGTTTTACCACCGTTATCCTGAAAATTTTCTTCCTGTTTACTTTTCAAATAGTAATTCTCTTTTCTTCATTGTCTCAATACATGCTCTGCATGAGTTCTTTTTGCCTGATGCTCTAACTCTTGTCTACTACCTTCTTTCCTACTGCATGCAGGAAAACCTAACAGTATACTGTTCCTTTCTGACTCAAGATGACGGGACAGCTGGAGATCAGCTTAAAACAGATGACAAGTAGAGAAGAAGTTTTCTTTGCCAGTGCTAGCCATGTGGTTTTTATTCTACCTCTTTCTCTTGGTATCAGGCCTCAATAGTCTTTCTTTCTGAAAAATGCTTGCTGTCTTCCTTACACTAAATGCTCACAGAATCTTAGGCAGGAAAGGACTTCAAGAGTGCGCAGGGCTACATTACCAGATAGAACCTCAGTGATGTCTTTTGCCAATGCAGTCATCTGCTGCCCAAGAAAAATGAGAGCTTGGGGCACAAGGAGACCCTTCACACTGGATAGTTACTGCTTTGCAAGCAGCCAGTAAAACAGCACATGAAGACTTCAGGATGTTGCCATTAACACATTCCCATAGAGAACCAGCAGTGCTTCTAGGAGAACGTCTACCTACATTCAGGAAGGATGCTGAAGCAAGCCCTTATTAGTTCCTAACCTTTTTTAGGTGCTCATTAACAAATGTTGGCTGCCCTCAGTTCTTTTAGGTTTATGTAGGAAGTTTTAAAGAACCATAGAATCCAAGTCTGGTTTGGGTTGGAAAAGACCTTAAAGCTCATCCAGTTCCAAATTCCAACCCCCTGCCACAGGCAGGGACACCCTTCACTAGATCAGGTTGCTCCAAGTTCCATCCAGCCTGGCCTTGAAGTCTTCCAAGGATGGAAGTAAAGCTTAAGTCTCTGCATTAACTCAGGCAAACATATTAGGTAAGGATGTTTTGACACTTCTTTGAGACTCATGAATACACATGGTTTATTAGAGGAGGTTTGGAGCAGCAGGTCGCTTAGTGACTGAAGAGTGTTGGAAGTGAAGCCTAAAAATAGATGTAACCATAAAATCTGTCTCTCGCAGAGGAATGTCACACTGATGTCTCTTCTTTTTTTGAGTCTTTTGGTAGATTTGACTTGGTCTTGGTGCCACATTACTAACATCGCTGATTTCCAGCTTTGGCAGGAAGAGACTTAACTGATAGCTTTTGTAGTGAATTCTATACTTACTTACAACAAAGAAAGTAAAAACACGACCTTAAGGAAAATCTGCCTGCAGAATATTGACTTTGAAGTTATTTTTTGGTGTGAGTTTTGTTGTGTTTGGGTTTTTTTCTCTCGTTTCATAGGTGAGGACTTAGAGTTTCCCAGGGATGTTGCTGATGGCTGACACAAGTAATCAGCTTCTTGATTTCAGTCAGTCTTCTGGAAGGAAGGTTAAAATGATGTTGCTTTTCTAGCATGAGGTGTCCCTGCCCATGGCAGGTGATTGGAACTGGATGATCTTAAGGTCTTTTCCAGCCCAAACCAATGTGTAATTACGATTGGGATGAAGAAACCTTAGCAACTGTAAAAGCTTTTGAATTTTAAACTTCTAAAATATCTCTGATAATTTGAGAACTAAAATGACTTTGTAAATTGATGAATAAATCTGTGAAGCTGTTGGAAGATACTCGAGTGTCTACCAGACATATATGAGGGTTTGAAACGATTATCCACGTGTGTCAGTTAGTGAGTGTTTGCATCCCATGGCTTATGAGTTAGGTCACGTACCCTGGAAAACCTGACAAGTAAAATAATTCTGGAAAGCTGTGATGCCTTTGTTCTTGAAAAGTAAAAAGGGAACATCCAACTTGTGAAGCTCCTCGGAAGGATTTAGCCACAGAACTGCAGAGAACATAGAACCATTGGTGTGTATGAAAGCAACTGAATTCCAAGCCACATACTAACAAATCACGTGCAAAAGTCAGAAAAGCTTTGCAGTTTGGGGGTATTGGAAGGTTTAGAACTGAGGAATTCTGTCTGATAGATGGAACTGTTGATAGTCCAAGGCAGCTTTCTGGGGCAAGGAGTTGCATTTCCAAAAGAGACATCTTGTAGCAATACATGTATATAATAGTATAATGATCACAGTAAATGCATTTTTCAGGAGCAGCTCAGGTTCTGAGGGGCTGGAGCTCTAATAGAAGAGCTGAGGCCCTGCCGTCTTGGCTGTATTACGTACAGTAATGTCATATTCAGTAATGAACATAGTCAGATATGGCATATTAGCCATTTATCATTTGTTACCTTTCTGTCACTTAAAAATTGAAGGAGAAGGCTGTTAGAGAGCTTTGGGGGATATTCCCTGGGTTGTTCCCGTGGAAAATGATGTGCAGGTTTTTGAGGACTCGAGAGCTACCTATCACTTTCTAAAAGAAGCTTTTTAACTCATATTTCCAGATCCTGGCTTGGAGAATATAGTAGCCTAGGAACAAGGTGAAATAATGATTAAGATTAAAACAGGTGGTGAAAATACTGCCCAACCTTCTCTACAAGCAAACCATGTTGGGCTCCTTCCCTGATTTGTTTAAATGTGTCAAACTAATGGGTAATGGAGAAGCTGATGGGAACACAGGACCTGGATTTTTACAGCTTTCTTACCAGACCTTTGTTTTTTTCCAAAAATAAGAAGAAAATGCTCTTATGAATTAGTAGATTATTAGTGTATTAGCTCTAATGGAATTTTCTTCCCTGTCTTACTCAAGACTGGAGAGAGAAGAGTGGGGAATATGAGAAACGAGATGAAGTTAGATGAATGGGCAGGACAAGTGAAACTTCGCATTTATACAAGTCATGTCAGCAGCTTCTACAGATTAATTTAACTGGAATTGAATCAACTTAAAATTCCACAGCTGCTTATAAAATGCATTATGGCCATTAAAGTGTCTTCTGATCATCAGTCAGAATGAAGGGACTAACCCCAACTTGTAGAGTATCTGTATGCTTTGTATTAGCAGTGGAGGGACTTCTTTATTCCAGACAAGCCCTACGGCAGTTCTCTGTTGTGAACAGGAATGGCTTTGTCCCAAGAGTGTTTAAAGCAATTATTCAAACAATTTCAGCATAATTTGGGGGGTCAGTTTAAAACTGTGAGTGCATTTCATCTGTCTCAAAAATTTAAAGTCTTGGTCGTAACTGAAAAAGCTGCCATGATAAGAGGTGGTGTTGCATGGTAGCTGACTGTTAAGGAATGATTGCTGCACTGGGGGAAAAATAAGTACGAGTTTCCAACTTTCAAGCAGAACAGTCCATTTTTTAGCATTTATATGGATTTATGGCTATGGCCCAGTCCTTTCTGGTGACAGTAAATCTGAATTGTATAGCTTTATAGTGCTGTCCTGAAAATGCAGTGTTCAGACTTCATTGGTTACTTAAGAAATAAAAAATAAAAAAGATTTTTGAATAAGCATTTCTGCAAAACATTATTAATTTAAAAAATGTAATAATAGTAATAATAAGAATAACAAACTTCGGTGCTGGAAATGGAGCTCAGCCAGCCTGCTGAGTAACCTCAGATGGACCAAGTATTGCGGCATGGAATGGAGTAGATGTCACCTACATTCCATTGCTCTCTCCCCTGTGCTGCTGTTATCTTCTGGGATCCCCATCAGTAAGTTCTTACATTGCCTGGAAGCCCATTTGCTTTAAGGTTAGAGGAACAAGGAAGTGGCCCTTTAGCATGATCCTCTGCCAGCTTTGTTCTGAAACTTGGACGGATTTGCTAAAGCGCTCTAGACATGAAATAGTTTAAAGTGCTCCTGTTAAACACAGCCTTGCAGTTGGCTTAAAAAGTGCTCCTATAACACAGCACTTGGAAGGGTAACAGCAGCGCTGCCTTCGCTTTGCCAAGGCTTTTGGAGACGAATGTCAAAATCTGTTGCTTTGAACTAGGACAATTTCGCTACTAATGAGTTTCCTGTGTGGAAGCTTCTATGTTCCAATCTCTCTAAAGCTTTCCAAGCTGTATTCTGCACAGATCTGAAGCTATTTTAATGCAGTTTATATAAGGTGAAACGAGATTCAGGTGTTATCTCGGAAGATCCTGGCTTGTGCAAGCAGTGCCCTCCTCCCTGCCCTGCATCCAGTCACAAGCATTCAACAGGTTCGTCAGGTTCTGAGCACCAACAAGAGGCACTGCTGGGGAGCTCGGTGGGACTTTTGAAATAACTAAATCTGATTTTAGGGTGGCTTTTCCTACCATAACCGTATCTGAATAGGACCATTTTGGGGATAAACAATTGCAGGTTTTCTATTTTAGGATGAAAAACTTGGAACATGAGGTGCCAGCCTTGTAACTTCTTCCAAGTACCCCTCTGTACCCCCAACCATGACCTTCCTCCTCATGTGCTCCTGCATTCTGAAGCCTGTTCTGTCTTGGCAAAAGAATTAGGAAACAAAACACCCATCTATTCAGTATTCTGTTCATTGAACAATGTCTCCTCAGTGTCCTGGGTGAATTGGAGGGCTTGTGTAAAGTCAATGTGGTCCCGTAGAGCTTCCCACTACTCGGACACAAGGGAATGCACTGAGCAAGCTTAAGCCTGATATTTTTGAACTTCCATGTTTCTGTATCTTTAGTGTTTGTCTGCATGTGCATTTTGAGCAGTCAGACTGTCTGTTAGTCCTTGGTAGCATTGCATATGGTGGTTTTTTGTAGTAGGCTTCACTGCTATGGCTGCAGATGTGTGAACCTCCTGAAATTCAGAGATGAGCTTTAAAGGAATTGCTTGCAAACTGTTTGTTTTGATAGGGTGATTCCAAGTGGCGAAGTGATTAGTAATTGCTTACTAGTGATCAGTTTTAAGGAGCTGTGGGGGAAGGCCTGGTAGTAATGAAAGAGCTTGAGGAAAACACAACTGTTTGAAGAACTTTGCTATTTCACCAGTGGCTGAGGACAGCGTTGTGCCTCGCTACTCCATATTTCCTCTTGTTCTCCAAGCTGTGGGATGCCATCCCATGTGCTGCCTCAACAGGCCGGTGCAGAGCATCCCCTTAAGACTAATTCTCCCCATCCATCCCATTTTATTTCCTCACGTTTTGTTTCCTGGTTCCATTGCAGTGAGCTTTGGGGGTCTCTGAGCAGCAGAGGTGTGCCAGGAGCAGTTGCTCACGGGGAGCAGCTCCATCTCTCCCCACTACAATCCTGCCCTGTGCAGCCGCACCCTTTGCCTGCCTGCCTGCCAGGGTGTAAAATAGTTGTGCTGCCACACCCCTCCTCAGCACCCTCGTAATGAACTGGAACTGCTTCCAGCACATTTAAGTGGCCTTTCAAAACCACTTGGCATTAGTAACAGCACCAAACCTGCACACCACGTGTGTCGTGAGCTCTAGAGCATGGTATGGCCATGGGCAAGATGGAAAAGAAGATGATCAGGGGCTGGAGCACCTCCTGTGTGAAGAAAGGCAGAGAAAGCTGGGGCTGCTCAGCCTGGGTAAGAGAAGCTGCGTGGAGACCTGAGAGAGGCTTCCAGTGTCTGAAGCGGGCCTCCAATGATGCAGAGAGGGACTCTTCATCAGGGACCATAGCAATAGGACAAGGGGTGATGGGTTCCAACAGAAACAGGGCAAGTTCAGATTGGATACAAGGCAGAAGTTCTTCCCTGTGAGGGTGCTGAGGCACTGGCACAGGGTGCCCAGAGAAACTGTGGCTGCCCCATTCCTGGCAACGTTCAAGGCCAGGTTGGACACAGGGGCTTGGAGCAACTGCTCCAGTGGAAGGGGTCCCTGCCCGTGGCAGGGGTTGGGACTGGAGGAGCTTTAAGGTCCTTTCCAACACAAACCAGCCTGGGTTTGTGTAAGATGGACAGAGCATGCATATGAGGGAAGAAAAAGGAAAACCTCTTGAATGAGTTCCCTGGCTTTGACACTCATGGCTGTTATAGTACAGTTACATTTTTTTGTGTGTAGTTTATTGATATTTCCCTGCTCAGATATGTGCAAAGTGAAAACGAGGACCCAGTTACCCAGTAAGACCGAAAGAGATCTCACACACTTGGAGAAATTAATCTGTTGTCTTTAACCCTGTATTTTAATCTGATTTCCCTGAGTGTCCTTTGGCCTTGGCGTGGGAACTTACCTCCTAGCCTGTCCTGTACCTGGTGACTTTGAGGCTCTTCACTTGCCTGTTGCTGCTGTTGAAGCTTCAAGCGTATCCTGAGTGAAGGTCTGTGATCTTTGGGGACATGAGTTTGTAGCGTAGACATTGCGTTGGTCTCCTTCTGCAGATCGGCAGCAGGTGAATGCTCTCCACTTTCTGACCTGGAGCCAAGCTTTCTCTGGATGAGGTTTGTGTTGGTGGCTTGGCGGGAAGAAAGCACTCTGGTTTGGAAGACCAACATTTGACAATACAGAGAATTGTCTCAGTAGACATTCTCTCCAACCTGATGTAGACAGAATTGTTTCTCACTCATGAAAGTAAGAATCTGGCTACCAAGAAGCAGAGTCTTAATTTGGCTGGTTATAATAGCTAGAGCAATTGGATTTTGCATGACTGGAGGCAGGTGAGATAATGCTACAAACACTAGAAGGTTGAATGAGGAGGTTTTCTCTGTAGTTAAAAGTGTTATGCCAGCTTCAGAGGACAAAAACATGAAAAGTAATCCTAATGTGACCCACTGAATTACTGTCTCAAGGACAAAGGAATCCTAAGAAATGCTGGAGCATAATGGTATCAACATCCTATGTTTCTCAAATAATTTGGGAAAGGCAGAACTGAATTACTTCAAGGAATTCCCTGTTGAGCAAACTCGGTCTGACCTCTTTGTTTTCCTGCTTTCAGGAGGTTAGACAAGAGATCTCCTGAGGTCCCTCCCAGCCTGAGTTACTCGCTGATTCCAGGTTAATTTTTCAGTAGTGCCAGAAAGAGTGGGAAGAGAGGAATTATTTCATGAAGGCTTAGCTGGAGAGATGGAGGGAAAAGACATAGGGAGCTTGCAGAGAACCCTGCACAGCTTTTAGGGAGTGGATAGATGGGTGATTGGAAGGAATTAGATGCATCTGGTAACAGTGATGTCTAATAGACAATAGATGAGGCCTGGGTGAAGAGAGAACCCTTGAAAATCGAGCTTGTTTGTATGGACCTAATAGCTACCATGGGGGAATCCCTGACAGAAATAGAGGAGTTAGCCATGTGATATTAAGAAGCAGATGAGATGAGAAGTCACTGTGAATGATTGAAAAAGCAGCTTAATAATATGACCTTAAAAATGGAGTGGAGTTATAAACATGACCACCTCCTGAATAGCAGCATTTTTAATGGGTTTCCCAGTTTACTGTGGGGTTGGCCCAATTTTAGAAACTTTATTTTTCTCAAGCAGTTGGCAATGGAATGCTTTTTAGGTTCCAGTTGGAAAAGTGAAGTTAAACATCTAAGTAGCTTGGTAAGGAGATTTAGAGGCAATGCCGTCAAGTCTGTGGACACAGGATCAAAGGATGTAGGTCAGAATTCATATGCTGTGTTCTGGGAAGTAG
The DNA here is from genome assembly GCA_024733675.1 of Psilopsiagon aymara. Lineage (NCBI taxonomy): Eukaryota > Metazoa > Chordata > Aves > Psittaciformes > Psittacidae > Psilopsiagon > Psilopsiagon aymara. The sequence goes on from JANRGW010035146.1 coordinate 12,778, forward strand.
CAGTTGCAACGAGTAGGAAGAAATGGTGGCTAATCAGTTGAAGCAGTCTTGTGGCAGATGTAATAGTGTTGAAAGCAGTCTCTGAGCAGTCTTGTGGCAGATGTAATAGTGGTTCTCCACTCTGAGGCATGCCAGAGTGGTTGGTACTACTACATTGGTAAGTTTAGGTACTGCCAAACCGTGTTCTCAAGATGGAGAGCTTTGAACAAGTTCAATGTCTGAGTGGCTTAGATGGAGACAAGTGAGTGCCGCTTAATATCTATAGTTTGATGTCAGTGGGAGTGCTATTAAAATAATTGGCACAAGAGGAGGAAGTAATTAGGAGGGAGCAGGGGCAGGAGATGCAAGAAGCTGAGTGTACAGTATACAGCTACAGTTAAGTTTGGGAACTGTTAGCCAAGGCACGGTATGTGTTGGTGCAGCTCTTGAATAGATTATAGCAGCTTTCTGAAGTATCATGCTCGGCTGCTACTGGGAATGTCTTTGCTTCTGCTGCCTGCAAGCTGGGAAAGATGGAGAAGGAAATGGGAGAGTAAGTTAGGAATTGGTCGTTCTACATCGACTGGGTTTATTCAGGAGGCTGGTTACTACTTATGTGAAAAACAAGGGTGATCAGGGCTCTCAAAGGTATCGTGGAGGGAAACAGTAAGATGCAATGGCTGGAAACATAACCTTAGATGGAAAATAAACACAGTTTTTAGTGGTAGGAAATACTGGAGCAATATTTTTGCTGTTGGAGTATTTTGAAGTCAGGGTGAGGTGTATTTATAAAGGTGCTGCTGTTGTACTACAGCTGTTGAAGTTACAGTTGAAACCCAGTGCAGCTTGAAAGACCTGCGTTAGGGGGAGTATGTAAGTAGATAAAACTTGCGTATGGCGTTGACCAATACCGAGAACCTACCCCATATATTCATAATAAAAGCTACATATCTGACTTTGCTTAGGGGTGAGGAGAAGCTTGTAAGCTTAGGAGTGTGTTTTTGTCTTAATGATCAAATCCCTCATTTTGGGGTAGTTCTTATTAAACTCCAGCACTGAAATATGCTGTATTTGTGTGAGTTGGTAAGTCTTGAATAGCGAACACAGAATTAGAGCTGGAGCATTTGTCAGTGAAGACAAAGTCATTGAGTACCTTGGCCTTCTCCATATCCTGGGTAATCAGGTCTCCCATTTCCTTCCAGAGGAGGCCACATTTTCCCTAGATCCCACTGAGGAACTGATTTTCCTGCTGTCAGTACCAAACTGATGGCTCCTGTCTTGTCATTAAGCAGGAATGGCTGAGCTGAGCAGATGGGAGGCGTGCAAGAGTCAAGCAGTCCATATTCTGTAACCAGCACTGATGGGAGGTGGTTTGGTTGATCAGGTGGGGTAGGATGGCTTGGTCCTTGATAATGGCCCTCTCTGGTTTGAGATGATGGGGTTAATGTTTGTAAATGCTCACAGTTGCTGCCTTTAAACAGATGTAGTGTGTGCTGTGTGCTAAGCTTGACTGGTAAAGCACTGCTCCCATGTGTGTGAGTAATTGAGAAAGGCTTTACAAGCCATGTTCTTGCACTTTCCCAGGGCCTGGATTGAGGAAAACTACTTTTGCTGATCATTTACAGGCTCCTAACCTCAGCTAGACACTTAATAGGGAATGTTGCGACTAGAAATCAATGTAAATAAGATCAGCCATCATCGGGACCCATGCTGGGCTTTCCCAAGCTCATAAGCACTGAGGTGATCTGGTCATAATAGGGATTGATGGTTTTTCTCTCCTGCCATGGCTGTGTGCACCAGCTGGCTTGCTCTTTTGCATGCTGCCATGAATAATTCAGCTGGTTCCTTCTCTCCAGTGTAGTTTATCATTTTGTAGTTTGGCCACTACTGAACCACTGGATCACTTCATCTGTATCTTTGTGATCATACCCAATGAAACCCGGACCTGGAAATCCACTGGAAAAGTTCTGTAGTTAATGTATTGAAGCAATGAGTTGTGTGTGGTTTAGATATTGTAGGTTATGCGACTTCTCTTTGTATGTTTGGAATGTGAGTTTTGGGCATTGTGCTGTGGTTTGTGTCTTGGGGTTTTCTGGTGGGCTTTTGTGGTCTCATTAATGAGTTGAGTCTTCCCATAGTCATGGATTTCTGAATGAGGCTGTTTCAGTCTTTAGCATTGTGCATGAAGAGCATCATTGCTGTGATGTGTTGGGCTTTGTGATTGCTCCCAAAGCATGAATGTGAGGTCTGTGCAGCTAGTACATATTTCACACACCATGGAGCATTTACTATCTGTAGTAGATGACATAACTTCTGGGGTACTGGTGCAGAGAACAGCAACATAATCAATGTCACTGCCATCTGAAAAGCACACCGTAAAAACAAAGCCTTTTGCAAGATGTGGAAGTTTAATTGTCAGCAGTATCTTCATCGTGCTCGTTAATCCCTGTGCTTTAGGTAAGGAGTGTGTGGAGGATGTGATCAGAAAGGACAACTGAACAGCTTCAAACAGCATGAATTGGTGCATACATCCCCTTTTAGTTTTGCACGTGCATTCCTCAAGGCAAGGGTGATTGCATAATATAAGGCATTTATTAGTTCGGTTTGTGATTGCTTGTTTTAACTGAATTAAACAGAAAAAAATGCATCCTATGTAGCCAATAATTTTCTTCTTTTTGCAGTGTTATTGGAGAGAAATGTGTGTTAAAGTTGTTGCAAAAAGCACTCTAGAAAGGGAAGGTTTTCCTTATTGTCCCCCATTTCTGTGTCTGGTTGAGTCTAGATTTGCATCTCCGGGGACAGTTTTCAGGGAATCTTTTGTGGTAGCCATGAAATAGTTTGATCTGAGACTGCTCCCAGACATTATGGCAGTAGAAATCGTTGATACAACCAAGGTAAGGGATGGGGTTTTGTACCTAGTAGCAAAGCATCTTCCCCCTCCTTCCCAACTGCATGCTTTGGGGTAAAATTACTTAGTTCAGGCAATTCTTTCTGGCCTAATTCATTATACTGGTTGATTACTACATGCCAGGCATGATTATTTTACCTTGATGTTGTTCCCTGATGCATCTAGGAAGTGACAAACAAAAAATCTGACTCTTTGCATGTCTGCAGTACACTGAGGTTTGGGTCATTTTGAAACATCATTTTCTTCAGAGTGAATGTTTGAAAGGGGGACCCAGTGCATGCATGCAACATCCCTGCAGAAGCTTTTCAATTCTGTATTTTACCTAAATAATCTTCAACTGTATCGAAAAAATGCATTTTTAGCTCAGATTTTAAAAGCAGCTGCCCCTTGATCTGCCCAACCACTCCTGCTCTGGTGCTTTTCCTCTTCTTTTGTTGGCTTTTGTGGGAAGCAGACAGTGCATTCCCTATTTACCAGCTGATTTCCATCACTCCCCCCATACATACAGCTTTCCTCAGCTTGTTAAAAGGGGATAGCAGCGTTCCTGATTTACATCATAATGAGTCGAGAAAGCTGTATTTGGTTTGATACGTTCTGTTCATAACCTCTGGGTGAAGATTCCAGTCAACTTTTGGACACATCCAGTGTTCCAAACCCTCTTCTCATACCTCTGGAGCTGCAGGAAGGGTTGTGTTTTGAAGCTTGTATCTGTTGAGGGAATACAAACCATAATCTAACATGAGCTTAAAGAAGATGGCTCTTCATTTGTCCTTATGCAGTAGGAGATGAGAGTATGTTTCATCAAAAGGAAACATCCCAAGTTAAAAACTAGTCCTCTTTTGTATCAATAATTGTAAGAGCAGAACCATGGTCTGACTGGCACAATTACAGATGTATGTATAGCTGGCATCTGTCAGTCTGTTCCTGTATCCTGCAGAGTCCTAATGGGATAGATGGGACGTGGTCGAGTTTGAGCTTTTCCTGTGTCCCCAAGGAGTGAGCTTAAGGATTTTCTGAAGCAGTGGAAGAGCAATTCATTAATGGGGCTGAGCCTGGAAATTTGCCAGGTTGCTTTTGTGATCCAATTATTTCATCTTCTTTTACCCTGTCTAATGCCACCTCCTGATGAAGCAAATAATGGCTTCAAACCATGGCTCAGCATCGTTCTGCATCCACACACAGTTCACAAGTGTGGATTTGCACGGAGTGGGGTATGCTGGCATGCATGGACTGTGCCCATCCTTGCTGCACTGCACACTTCATTCACTCTGGCTTTTTTGTAGTTTGTGGTTCCTTTGCCTAGCAGCTGCTTTGAAACTTTGATAATAGAAGGTGGGATATGTGTCAGGAGAGAATTTTCTAATTCTAACATTTCTTTACCAATAGCAAAACTCACAATTACTTGATCAGGCTAAATTTAGGCCAAGAAAAAGCACAATAGGCAATTAATGGTATTGTAAAATAGGTAGTCCCATTGTGTAATCGTGCATGAAGTGGAAAGCATAGCCTTCTGCTACTAACATATTCGTAGATTTGCTTCCTTTTCTGTCATTAAGATACCTGTAATTAGTCAGTCAATATTTGCCCAGTTCCTGGAGCTTGGCGTTTCAGTGATTTCATTGTGTATGCAAAGGTTTGATGGAGCTGTGTACATTGCTGGTTTGGTTGGATGGGTTGGAAGGGACCTTAAAGCTCCCCCAGTTCCAACCCCTGCCATGGACAGGGACCCCTTCCACTGGAGCAGGGTGCTCCAAGCCCCTGTGTCCAACCTGGCCTTGAACACTGCCAGGGATGGGG
>JANRGW010035147.1:0-25082 GCA_024733675.1 Psilopsiagon aymara
CGGGCCTGGCCGGGCAGGGTCGCGGGCAGGGGATCGGAGGTGCTGTGAGGAGAGCGGGGTTAGCAAAGGCTTTCTCCGGGCAGGGAAAACGCGTAGGGCAAAGGGGCGGACTGTTTCAGTCTCAGTCTCGGTGTGGTGCTTCGCTCGCGGGGCTGGAAGCAGGCTGGGGCGTGACGTCCAGCTCCCCTCCGACTGCGCTGGAGGTCGAGGCGGAGGTGGCACTGTCAGGGCTGCCTGGTGGGGAGCTATAAGCCCTTCTGCCAGCTAAGTAACTCTGCTAGTCTAATTATATAGAGCGGACTTTAAAAGCAAGTTTTGTGTTGCTCTCAAAGCACGTCCATGCTTTTGCAAGTCTCACGCAGTATGTAATGGTGTTAAACTGAGCCCCTTCCGGGTGGTGAGGTGTGCTAGGAGCCCTGAGACACTGAGGGATTAGCAAACACAAGTGCTGACAGAAGAAGAGTGTTTGTTCAGGCCTGAGGGCATTTGGAGTGAGTTTGGCCATTGCCTCCGAGGAAGCCGCGATTGTACAGGATTCTCCTGTTGGGGGCTTTGCACACACAAAAAAAGTTGTGTTGAGTGTAGACACAGATATCCTGGAAAATTTAAGATCATCCTATCACTCAGAGATTCCAGGACCTTGGCAAGTAAACATTCTCCCATTATTCTCCTTTTGAGGAATACTGCAGCATGTTCTTAAAGTTGGTGAGTGGATGGTGCCATCACTTTAAATTACGGTTTATTGCACCAGGCATCCTTTGCTAATATAAGTCTGTCTACAGCTTTTCAAAAGCTGTATTCCTGATGGGGAGTGCTGACCAAGAGAAGGAGGGTGGCAGGTGGTCAAGTTGAAGATGAGCAACGCAAGGGGAAAGAATGTAAGCCTTGTGCTTAGAATTTATTTTAGCATATTTCTGTCAGAATTTGGCTGGTCTCACTACCTTAGCAGAAATTTACTGTTGTTGTGCAAAATACAGTTCCTGTTACAGATCTTCTGTTGCAAATGGAAAATTTGTACTTGGAGCCGTGGAGTGGAAAATATTCTTGAGGGCTGGGTCTGGTAGTGCATTATTTTAAGTTTCTTATTTATTATTTAGTACTGCATAAAGCCGTAAATCAAAGCTGCACTTTATGAGTTTGAAGTACCTCTCAGCTTCTGAAAGATCTAAAACAGGCTATAAAACCAGAAAAATGCTGGAGATGAGACCATAAAATGGAAAAGGGGAGGTGGACCTCTTCAGTCCTCAGCAGTTTTGATCCAGGTATGCTGGGCATCACTTTGGTTCTCCCCTTTGCCCTTCTTCCCTCAAACTTCTAATGATCAGTGTTAATATTAAATTGGAGGCCTTCAAGGTCATTCGAGCATTGGGTGAGTTCAGCTGCCCATTGATATTAATGCAGCATCATCCTAAGCTGCACACCCACCTTCCCTTCATGAAGATCAAAGACAAAATGGAGGAGTTACAACCCCCTTCTTGAGGGCTGAAAAAGTCAACATGGCTTTTGAACATGCTTTTTCCAAAAATAAGTTCTTTGATTCATAGGAGAGCTATGACCTATATGCTATTTTTATGAAGATAATTTCTTGTGGGTGGGTTGCGTCTGGTGTCCTTATTGCATATTTGCACTTGTCAGTAGAGAAGTTTATGTTCTGATAACTGTGCTTACTTAACACAGGTTCTATAATACTCAGGGCTTTCTGGATTTACGGTTATCTTCATTTAATAGCCCAGATGATGTTGTCCAAAGAAAAGATTCAAATGCCAATATTCTTATCCCTCATATTAATATATAAAAATCAAAAATTAATCTTCAAGTTAACAACCCGAGCAGTCATGAAAGATTGGAAGAATATTTCTGTAGATATCAGTTTGGGTAGCAGGATTATCAGAAGAGCCTTCTCTCTTTTTCTGTGATGGGAGATGTGAAGGAAGAGAGAGCTGTTTTACACAGTCCTGAAAGGCAAATGTCCCTGACAAGCCTTAGAACGTGCCCAAAGTGCTAGGGCTTGCAGTGGGAGCAACGTTTCATGGAATCACTCAGTCCTTGTACTTAGTACACACAGAGAAACCTACTTCAGTATGGAAAAAAGTAACTCCCTGTCTTAAATATTTTAAAGTGGTTTTAGGTAACAAATGTTATCAGAGCAAGGAAAGACATTTTGATCATTACATTATTTTGATTTACCCCAGGTGCTAAGGAAACTGACCCCATTTCTGTCCAACATGGATGTAGTTCAATCAGCCTTGACAGAAACCATGATTGCTGAAAAATCCTTGCAGAAAATACCCAGTGTCCTGGACAGCCTAGTGGAGGAACCTAAAAAAAGACATGCAGTTCCCCATCACCTGCTGGAAACAAGTAAGTTAGTGCTGTCTGACTGTTTCCCAACCTTGGAGCAGTTCAAGGGGACACTTTGTTATTATTATATTTTTGTGTAACTCATACGCAAACCTCCCATTATGCTGCTTAAATTGTGTCCTCCTGTGGGCCCAAATCGTAGGATACATAATCAGAATGACAAGAAAGAAAGAAATAGTGGCTGTGAGGATTTTGGATGACCCTAACATTTTGGGGAGGACTGTTGAAGCCATGATGCTAGAAGGAAACTGGTTACAGAATCATGGCTCTTCTAGGGTAATAGATGCTGCCTTAACGTTCCATTTAAAGAGTCATGTCTGTTCACAGGAGAAATAATCTGCCTCTTTTTTTTTCTCTATAATACATTGGGTGCAGCATAAAATACTTTAACAACATAAGTAACAATCATCATGTACATTTCATCTGGTCTCCTTTTCTCCTTGTTTTATTTTCTATCTCTGTAGAGATTTATTCAGAACATCACAGGAGCAAAGTTGTACAGGCTGAACCTGCTGTGTTACACTATGGAGGGTATGAAGTTGGAAAACATCACCAACAGACACTGGTAAGTGTCCGAGCAGGGATCCTCTTGGGACTAATAAAAGGATAACAGAAGCTGAGTAGACTGCTTGTGGTTGTGAGGCCTTTTGTTCTTTAGACTGCTCTAAAAAGCAGCACTTAAAATGAGTGGCCCTGCGGTAACAAAACAGATGAGTACCATGCTGTGCATATCACTGTCCTTTACCTTTCTCTGTTTTACCTTTCTGCTTCCTGTGTCTGCAAGTACTGTTAGTGAATGTTACTTGCACGTCATGATTGAAGGATTCACTCTTGAGGTCCCTAAGAGACTGTCTCAAAATGTACTTGGATTGTCATTGTGTCTGCAAACCTGTTCACTGGTGGGAAAATTTTGAAAGCACCTCTGGTCTTCTGCCAAAAGCAATTTAATCCAAGGGAAGAAACAGTGCATGGGTTTGATTACCTTTCCTAGTTTGAGTATTTCCTTTTCTTCTCTCTTCCTTCCCTTTGACTGCCTTCTTTAGCCATGTTGTAAGTGTTTTGAGGCAGAGGCTGGGTTATGGTGAACTAGGTTCTCCAGATATAATGCAAATAAACGAGATGCAGGGGGCTTTACAGGCAGAACTAACACCATCCAACAGTTTATTGCTTTGTGATGGAAAACAAACCCATAGAATACTAAAAAATTTTTGTTATTTCAGACCTGTGTAAAAGTGAAGTCAACAGGTTATTTCATTTTTTGTTCTTTTTGCACGTAAGCAAAACAGGACCAGAATTTGATTCAACATCAGCATTGTCTTTAGCAAGACTGTTATTCCTAGGTAAGGAATTGGGACTTAGTTACAAGGACTTAAAAAGTAGGATGCAAGTTTAACGTAATTTCTTTTAAATTCAGAGCATATTCAGAATTATTTCTTCTAAAATAAAAATTTTTACTTCTTTGCTATGGATGGTTTTAAAAAAGAACAGTTGGCATTCTCAATTGACCTCATATTGTAAAGTGTTTTGTGGTTTCTTTTCTTTTGCTCCACAGAAGCTAATAAATACTTCTGTTGATGTAATAAACCTTCACATAATACCACCTCAGACAAAGTATTTTCAGATCAAATACAATAAAACAGTAAGTATCGGAAAGCCGTTACGCTGCTCTTTGCATGCAGCACTGGTTTTATGTCATATAAGCAGCTTTTAGATGTCTTCTGTCTTATTTTGGGTAATTTTCTAGTACCGGCTTGTCCCTGGCTTGTCATATGGGGTTACTGTTGATTTTTGTCCTGATGAGTGGCGATACTACTATGACTGCATCAGAATTCACTGTCAGGTGAGGATTTATTATAAAATATATATACAGTTGTAATGGAATGAAATAACTATTAGGACATGATGTTAAAGTAAAGGTACAGTTAATCTCCTAGAGACTCATGAATTTACTCCCAGTAAGTCTGGATTGGAGTATTTCATTTTAAGCATTTAAAATTTTTCTCTCTGTAAACATCCCGGAGCTGTGGGTGGAATATCTTCCTTACTCTGTTATTCTTTGCCAGTAGTTCAGTCTTTGTGCCACATTGATGCAGTGTTTTAGCTGAACAGGCTTGGAGGAACTCTAGAGAGTTGCTGAAAGTATGGAAATACGGTTGGATTCTGAAAGTGGATAGAATATTAAAAGCCTGAGGTGCAACACAGTGATGATCTCAAAAATGTTTTATGCCCACTTACTGTCCAACAGCTACAGAAATGTTTTCTTTCCATAACATTTATTCATTGTAAGAAATAAGTATTTACCTTTTTTTTTTAATTTATTTTTTATTTTTCCCCAGGGAGGTGATACATTACTTGTTCCTGTGCATGCTTACCCTGTTATGAATGTTGTAGAATTTCCATCATTTATAAATCTGTCTGATGTACCAGTTGGTCAGAGGTGAGTTAAGTACAGACATCTATCCATATAACACAAAATCTGCAAAATCTCCTTTTTCTCTATTTGTACAACTTAATATCTTGGAAGCTTTAAGGAAGTCAGCCTCCATCTGTACTGCAGAATAATTCTGTATATAAATAGTGTCAGGCGCATGTTCACAGGAAAGTAAATGTTGTGCAAACTGCGCATGCACATAGATGTAACTGGGGAATCAGTTAGTCTGAATTGGCGCTGACTCACTTCACTGATCGTATGTGAAGCAATATGACTGCTGTTTGTAACCTGTGCAATCCCAAGTGCTATGTCTTTTTAGCATTAATAAGTGAATGGATCTTCCTTTCAAGGTGAAGTACTCTGGAAATGAAGTTATGGGAGGTGTAAGCGATAGCAAATAGCTAGCCTCATTACAGATTTTGATCAGTCATTAGATTTGCTTCTTCTGTTTAAAAATAGTTGATGTGATCTTTTGACATGGAACTCTTAAATAGCTTAGATTTCATCTTACTCAGTTGCATAAATGAGACATTGAGTGTTCTCATGAATTAATCATAGTAATTGCTAATAGGAAGTGGGAAGGGGAAAAGGAGAATGGAAATCCTGTTGATCAGGATTTAGTTCTGTAGTATATTGACTATATTAGTTACAATTATGGTGATATGTGTCACTGTAAAGATGTGAGTGAAATCTAGGAACTGAAGGTCTTAGCAGCTAGGGTTTTTTTTTTAGCCTGTTAGTTGGAAGTAACTCATGAATTTTACTGAAGGGTAGAAATAAGAACAGGCAAAGCACCTACATGGAACATGCAAAATTCTGCAGTAAAAATGTGCTCAGCATTACAGAATGAACATTTTTATCTTTTTGTTCATTTGGTTTTCTAGTCCCCCTTAATCTGCTAAAATCTAGTGAATGCACCAAAAGTGATGTTACAGCTTTCTCACAGGGCTGGTCATAACTCCTGACTTTCTGGACACCTCTAGGCATGATGTGATTCTATTTATTTCCTCCATTTTTACAACAAGTGCCGAAGTATACATAATTTTCATACTCTCAGAATACAAAGAAGAGATTAGACAGAGTACAAAATACATTTTTAAATGACCAGAAAATTTTTCAATGCAACAAGGATGCTCAGAGATGCCCTGAGGGAATTTGGAATTGTTCCTGAAGAGAAAACCAATGGTTTCTCTTAAAATGCAAGGTTTTAAGGTAAAGCGTTAACTTTCACCAGTACTTTTCATCATTAGTCTGTTAAAATCTTTCCTAAAAATGAAAGCTCTCTGAAATGTTTGTTGCTGTACAGAGCTCAAGGGACTATGGGCTCGATCCATAGCCCACTGAGATCAATGGAAAACCTGCCTTTTACTTCCTGTAAGCGTAGGATAACGCCTATGTTCTAACACCCAGCTTTCTGTTTAGGTACAGAAGGTCCATCATGCAACAAGCAGCATAATTGTCTTGGTTTTAAGGCATTTCGGTTACCGTGCAAGCCATATTAAAATTTAAAATGCCTCCTCAGTCTTCGTGAGCAGGTCGTATGGAAACAGCGTAAAAAGCACTTTGCTGTTACTGCGTATTTCCTTAGGCATTTCAAAATGTGCTTTCCAAAGGAACACTGTATAACATGCATTCTCTGCTAATCAGCAGGGTAAGATTTCAGTCAGACAGATTACAAGAACCAGAAACAAGCCTGGGTAAATTGGTGTTGATCTGTAGGATGATGGATGATATTACACCAAGGCTTTTGTATTTCAACTTGATACATGAAAATAGATGCATACAAAAGCAAGACAGCTTGAAAAGATGTGGGCTAATACCCCTCACATCACTTGTGTGAAACATAAAGGGCTTTTACAAAAATCAGGCCATTTTATCATTATTTCTACAGTGCTTAAAATCCAGTCATTCTGATATGTTGGACTTTTTAACGCTTTTGAATACTGCAGTGTTTTCTCATCATCTTTCACAAGGAGAGCCATAGGAGAAGACTGATTTCTGGTTCTGCCCTTGCTGTTGCTCTCATTTGGATTGTTGGTACTTGCTAGATAATGCAGTTTTTAAGAGTTTGAGGATTCTGGTTCTGCCCTTGCTGTTGCTTTCATTTGGATTGTTGGTACTTGCTAGATAATGCAGTTTTTAAGAGTTTGAGGATACAGGTAAAACTTCTAAAAAGTAATTCTTTTATTTTTACTGTAATCGGATTCTGTATTGGTAGGAGAAAGTAAGTTGAGATGTAAAATATCCATCCTTTGAATCAAGATTTAGCTCTCATTTCCTCACTGAAATGTCTGAAGTACTTTGCTATTTTAGAACAACAAAGAATGACTGTTTTTACACTAATAAGTAATCCATTCCTCTGAACACAGATAAATTCAGTGCATGTTGTCTATAATATAAATTTCCAGCTTGTAACTGATGGTCAACTTGATGGTTTTATTAATTTATTTCTTCCTTTCTCTCTTTTCAGTAAAAAGTATGTTATCCCATTACAGTGCAGCTGTCCAATAGATTTTGAATTCCATATTGATCTGATTCAGCCTCACAGAGCCTTCACTGTCTGGCCAACATATGGTAAATTGAACTTATTTAAAGTTCTAAATGTTAAATGCATACTTATAAAGTGTAGTTACTTGTAAGAGTGTAATTCAGTGAATTATACAGTAAAAGTCTTTGCTTCAGAGTGTTTCCAGGTACATGCTGGATAATTAATAAGAATCATATGCAGCCTCATAGCAAATAGTCCTTTGTGGATGGTAGATATTTTCTTGTCAATGCCCAGCTGCAGACCTCTGCAAAATACAGTACATCCCAAGCAGTCCATCCAGCCTTTGTATTCTCTCTTTGCCAGCATAGCCCTGTGAAATGAGAGGGACAGGAAGCCTAGCCTTCACCTCTTTATCACACCTTGCTGTGAGCACTGTCTGTCTCCTGCCCCATTAAAGGAACATCTGTCTTTGTGGAATAGGCATACATCAGATTACTTGATTGGGGGTACAGGAAATAAAAGGTGATTTATGCTCTATCAAACATACTCCCATACCTGGGTTTTGCTAGTGGTCTGTAAGAATTTGATAGAATTGTATCTGATGCTTCAGGAGCTGTTACAGTGAAGGGCACAAACACACCACTGCAGATGTTTCATGGGAGGGCATGGATGTTAGATTCAGTCTAGACCTCTGTGTGCAGACTTTACAAGAGGGAGAGACTTTTGGCTACAGTATGCTCGGCTATTTTCACGCCTAATGCTGGAGAGAGCTCTGTCTTGAGACAGACATACCTTTGCTGGTCCACTGCTATCATAGTTTTCATTGGCCAGATGTTGGCAGAAGCATAAAAGTAAATACTCAGGTGTTCTGACAAAAATGTTTATGCAGACCTAGATGCATAATTCACTTACGCAGTCTGGTCAATTCCATGGAAATGCATAAAGATCTAAATAAATAAAAACCTTAGATCAGGCACTTAGCGCCATTTGTGACACTGGAATTTAAACTTTGATTATTTATGCACTGCAATAAATATTGCTGTTGTTTCTGTTGTATTCTGATTTTTCCCTGTCATGCCAGATGGATTTTCGTTTTTTAGAAGTAGTAGTTAGATTCTATCAGGTGTGTGGTTCACAACCATGAACTATGCTGCTGCGATGATTGGAGTCATTCTTTCAGGATAATATTCTTTCTTATTTTGTGCTTAAAGAAGTTTTGATATATCAAGGGAGGTCAGGAACAATATTACAATTGAATAAAACAAGAGAGAAGTTGTAAAATTCCTCAGGAAGTTTTTGTGGGTTTGCACAGTCATAGACGAAGTAGCTGGAACTAATTCATGCTTTCTAAGTTGGTTTAGTTCTTGGAAGAAAGGGGAACAAAATATGCCAAAGAAAACATCAACCTAGTAACAGTGAAGTCAGAAACTTTGGTAGCTGGGAATTCTGAGGCACTGAATGGTATCTGAAAAGCACTAAGAAGTTTTAGCGCCTATTCAAGTTGTGTTGTGAGATATGATGAAATAATAAAAGAAATTCCATGCACATACACAAACCCCCCAAACGTGCTAATGAAACTCACTGGTGTTTAAAACTGCAAGATACAGAAAACCAGGCAATGGTCACTTTACAGAGATAAGAATTTAGTATTTCTGATGAGCTGAATAAATTTGTTGCAAAATGCTGAGGAGCATCAGGGCCTGTATCCTGGAATTCCACTGAATGTTTAGGGATATGAAGGGTGGTTAAAGTGGCTGAGAAAATAATGAAGTAGGTAATAACAAAAAAAGACCAAGTAGAGACAGGTAATGCATCAAATCCAGATGATTCCCCAACTTGGTGGAGGAAGAGGAATATGTTTATAATGCTTTGTTCATGAAAGTAGGACATGCCAGAGACTTAAGACTGTCAGATGCAAATGAAGAATTTCTACATTTAAACAGGCAATCATTTTCACAATAGTAGGAAATATTATAGTGTAACTGTCAAATCTCTCTGCTGTTTCAAAATATCTCCCATTATCTGGCAATGCATAGTTCTTGAAAGATGCTTTGAGACCTGAAATATTTTCTAGGCCTACTGCTGTCCATTCAAATATTAATACTGTTTTATAAACAAAAATATAGTTCAGAGTCAATTTCAGCATACTTAAGTGGGCTCATGTTAGATGGACTCATTGTTTTTCTCCTTTAATCACAGGAATCATTCCAGGCAATGGGAAAGTGGAATTAACTGTGAAATATTCCCCAGTCAGGTATGGAACAGCACAAATGACACTGCAGCTACGGATTTCACAGTTTAAGTCAAAATCCTATGTATGTGTATTCACAGGAACATCAACGCCACATCTGGGTCTAACGTACGTATAGCTAACTGATCTCTGAGTATTTTTGCCCAGTGCTAAAAGATACAGACATTTGCTGTAATAATTTCAAGCATTTGGATCTATGCACTTATGTAATTTGACTGTTAACACCTGTACCTGCTCTTCTACATCATTTGCTCAGAATGCCCTTAATCTGTGTGAAGTAAAACTGTACCAAAATAAACATAGTCGTAGAATCATTGAACAGTTTGGGTTGGAAGGGACCTTGAAACTCACCCAGTTCCAACCTGCTGCCATGGGCAAGGTCACCTTCCAGTAGACCGGGTTGCTCAAAGCCTCATCCCACCTGGCCTTGAATACTGCCAGGGGTGAAGCAAAATGAAAAATGACATACCCTTAAAGAAGTGTTGATCCTCAGTTTCTATTATAACTGTTCTGTGTTATTCTTATTGCTGCGGCCTTCCAACATACAGGGGATTTTGAGCAATGAAATCTTTCGGGCTGCACTGATTTTTTTCTGAACTCTGAAGATTAGAAAGTTTGCTTCCAAGTGTAATTTGGTTGGTACTTTTACAGTCTCCATGTATATCTAAAGGGGGTGTAAATGCATGTATTAGACTTATATGCCATTTAAAGAGTACTTATGAGAGCAATATCTGTCCTTCTGACACCTAGAAACAAACATTTTGATGAACTACGAAGTCATCCAGAGAAAAAAGCTGAGTCTGCAGGAAAATCTGTGGTGTGGAGAAGAAACCAATTCAGTCGACCACGAGCAAGGCCTATTCAAAAAGTAAAGGTGTGAACAGATAATAATTACAAGTATTTTTCTGGGCTGAAAATATTTCTTGTTTGTATTTCTTCCTGTTAATTTACATCTTGTAGGAAATTGAATACCAGAACCTCAGATTTCCCACAGACTTGTCGAATCCATATGCTGTAGCTACTGTTTTGAATCAGGAACCAGGCAAATTGAGGATTAAGGACTTGAAAGAAGGTAATGTAATTATGCAGCATAAACTTGGTTGTAGCATTATTTGTTTGGGTTTTGATGAGGAATTCTGCTTCAGAATTGCTGTGGTGATGTGACTATAGTTTCCATAACAAATCTTACCTTAGCTTTGTGTCTTAATGAGCTCAGTTATCGTAACAGTGGATTTCGCAATTAAAAATTCTATCTAGTCTGAGGTGTGATATGGTTTTCTGATATTCCTGCAGTCCTTTCCCAAGGCTGTGAAGGGATAAAAACAAGACAGATGAAGGAAACTCTGTTTCAACTAAAAGTTAAACAAAATATTCAGGAAGAGGAAGCAAGTCATCTGAAGTTGTAAGTGTTAGTTAACCAAATTAACAAAGCGGGGGTTTGCTTAACTAAGACCTCTATGAATGATGTATGCAATATCCTCTGGTGCATAATGCTGACATTTCATGTCCTGATAGGTTTGTTTTACAGCTAAGCTACTGTTGTTTTCTTTTCTTTTTTATACTTAAGTGCAGTCTCAGCAGTCATCTATAGTATACACAGTGAGGTCTTTGATTGTGTTATGGTTGTGTTCAGAAAGACACCTGCTGAAAACCTTGTTCACTTAACCTTGTTCTCATATATCTCATCTTGTGCCCTTAAAGGCAAAGGAAGCTTTTGGTATGGTTGTCAATAATGCTGGGTTAAAATGTATAATGGAGTGAACAGAATTGCACATGTACATCAAATGGCATAAAGCAAAACACATAGTCATGTGTAAACACTGTGGTTTCATTTGCAATCCACAGATCTGCCCTTTATGCTAAACATTATGGACCCCTGGAGCCCTTAGGAAGAGAATAATAGGTCTGTTAGCCTTTAAATAAAGCAAACTGTGCATTGAGTAAAGCATTTTTCTTCTCTCCATTGTAAATGCAGGCAAGTTCGTAAAGGCCAAGATCCAATCTCTGTGGAATTTAAAAAACAGATTATCGAAAACCGACAGAGGGAAGAACAACAATACAAGGTTAGTTTTTCTGGGTTTTTTCCTACAAACTTTTAAAAAACCCTCATCCTTTCAGATTACACAGTGCAATAGTGAATTGCATCAAGTTCTTTACATCTTCAGTTTTTCTTCATACATCCATGCAAACCTGTATTGGTAGTACAGGTTACTGTAGTTATATATATTATGCCTGTGTATGTATCACTGTTTCAGAGGTGGTTTTTATCTTGGAGGTAGACACAGAGAAGGATAAGTTATTAATGGAAATGTAACTAGATGTTTGCAGATTTGTACTCAGCCACATCACAGTGCAACATTGCAGGGTAATCCTGTCAGCACCATGGCTGAATCCAACCTGCTGTTTCTGTTGTACCTCTCTGAAGAGACGATGTCCTGAAAGGCTCAAAGAGCTAAACACAGTCAGTACTCTCACACAGACCCATGAGAAGGTAATTCATCAGGTTGGTCTTCTGAACATTCACCTTCTCTCTCTTTGGTTTCTTCCAATCACCCCAGATTGCAAGTCATCTTTCATGGAGGTGACAGCACCAATACATGGTGGCAGGAAGTATTTTTCCCCAGGTGGCACAGCCTGCAGGGACAGGTGGGGCTTGTTCCTCTTATCCTGCCTCCTGGATATTCAAGTAGCTTTTGATATCCCACTGATTGCCAAGAAGCTTTTTATGGGAATAAAATTATTTACAGATAGGGTAAATGCTTAATTTATGCAATGAATTAGGCAAGTGAATTAATTCAAACATTATATTTAATACAAAGGAGAAAGTGAGTAAAAAGGGAATCTAAGTTGTGAGATTGATGTATCACTGATTTAGATGAATATTAACTTTGTTTAGAAACATTTATTTACATACATGTTGACCATATTGGTTCTGGAGATCTCTGCCTTGTTTCACTGATAGAGGCATATTTTTGCTCATGCTGTCAGTTTTTTCACCTTAGGCTTCACAGAGTATTTATTTTTCTTTCATCATTTGCTCCGTGGCCACTCTGTTATGCAGCCTGGGAGTGGCTGTCCTGGAGACCTTTAACTGATCTGTCCATTGTACTAACTAAAACCTCAGTCTGTGAAAGTCATGGAAATTTGACCCTGCAAAATAATGCCAAGTTCTCTATTTAAGATGTAATGGTATGTTGGAAATGAAACAATAGGTGAATAGGACTGGGCTGAAAGAGGCACAATGAAAAGAAGCACTGATATTCGTCCAGCATGCCTGAACACTGAGGAGGTCTCAATGAAGTGAAGTAATATCAATAGTAAACTGTTCCACACATGAGCAGATTAAGGAGCTGGCACCATTGGAAACCATGACAGGAGATGTTCACAGAACATGGAAAAGCTGCAGGAAATTTATGTAGCACTGCCATGATATGTTTGAGTGTTAACTTTTGGTATTGGTTCCATAACACCTCTCTGGCTGAATCTGTCTATGCAAAGCAAACTGTATTTCATTAGGCCAGAGAGCTGAGTGAAACCCAGACCCCAAAAGACATTATTTACCTTTGTTTGATTTCTCAAGGGTTGCAGTAATCACTGTCTAGAAGAGAATGAAGTCTGTGTTTTGTCAAGCACCTCCAGAATATTACAGTGTAAATTAATTCTACTAGTTGTAAGGGAGGAAAGAATCCACTGGATGCTTTGTTCTAATGTGATTGTCCTTTCTGATGATAAATTAGATCCAGAGAGGAGATCCCATCGTAGAACAGGAATTTCAAAGGAATGAAGTAAAAGTTTCTTTCAGACGTGTTATCCGGCCTGTTGACCAGGTTTGTTTATATGTTGTTATTGCCAGCCATATGTTATTATCACCTACTATGCTAATGAACAGATAGATATTTGACACTACATACTTTTTCTCCTAATATCCTATTTCTGTGTCAGTGTCTTATTTCCCATTTTACTTTCAGTACAGTAGGGCAAGAACTGTGCTACATGCACAACTTATCTTCTGGCATTCTACCCTAATATGAGAGACAAGTGAAGATTTGCATGCCTAACCTCAGATTCATGTTGCTTCTTTCTGAAAGTTCTCTTAGGAGTAGCTTTGTCATGCCTAAACAGAAGGTGAAGCATATCACAAAGTTTACAACCTTTGCCTGCAGGTCAGATTGACAGGGACCTTTCTGGTACTTAGATTTTTTTGTCCTTCTCTGTGGTGTGAGATACTTCCTAAGATCCACTTCCTAGGATTATTTGGAACTTTACTTAATAGATAAGCTGTTGATGAATGAACTTCTAAGGGTAGTACCACAAACTGCCTTCTTGAGGAACATAATAGCTAAGGAAGTTGTCTTTTGCTGTACTCTTACACCTGTTACAATGTGCTGAAAATTATTCGGTAAGGCATGGCATGGGGTTGTGTGGGGCTGGTGTTCTGGGGGCCTTTCTCATCTAAATCTTGGTTGAGCGGCTGCTCTCCTCCCGAGAGGTACTGTGCTCTGGGAACACTGGTGTCTCTTCTAGTGCCATGTTCTTTTCTTACAGCTTAAAACTAGAGAAAAGATTAATGCATCAGGAAGATTCACTTGTGTTCAAAGAGTATTTCAACAATTTAAGATATTAAATATAAAGACATCACCTCTTCCTCAAGGATGTCCAGTGCCAGAGATCACTATATATTGAGACATTTTTCTGGGGAATTATCACTCTAAATTTACCCTTGTCTTTTGTCCTTCTATATGTGTGTACTGTCAGCCATTATTGGAGACCGAATGGGCCACTGGTTTGAGCACTTACAGCTCACATCCATTCAAGATGAAGTGTGGATTTGGTAGAGAACTACTACGTTCTCTCCATTTTCTGACCACCCATGTATTACACTGAAGTAATAGTATGTGGTTGTCATTTGTGTGGATGCAAACCATGCCACGTTATCTCTGCATTCCCCATACTACATCTGAAAATATTTGGTGATTGCCTCCCATTAAGCCCTGCAGTGAAGGCTTCTGGTTAAATGCCAATACTGGAAATGTTTTCACTTGATTTATTTCAGTGTTTAGAAACAGCATACAGATTCAGGCCAAGAAATGGCTTGGGCTTGAAGAAGTTTCTCTCTAATTATAAAAAGGTTGTGATTTTTTTTTCTGTTTCGTTTTGGTTTTTTTAAATGCCATGCAGTATCCAAGTGTCCATCCCACATTTGACCTGCTCCATAATGACCCTTGGGAGAACAGAAACAGGATGTTCAGGAAATTCCAACAAGCAGCTTACAGGGTAAAGTGAACAACCAGAATGCAGTGTGATGGCATGATGACTTGGAAATAGCACAAGAGAACATACAAACCAGAATATTAGGAGTCTTCACAGCTAGCCAGGGATTTGATAGTTTAATAAATGTCCCTGCTTCACCAGTAAATAAGGATCTGGAGTAAGTTCTGTATTCAGTGGATGTTCCTGCTTTTGCCTAATGTTGCAATCAATGCTTTGTAAATGCAAATTGATTTAGATTTTTTTTTTTTTAAGTGAAAAATACTTCTACATATTAAAGAGCAGATTTCAAAATGCATATAGTTCCTCAGTTTTGATCCCCTAGGACAAGAAAGACATGAATAAGTTGGAGTGAGTTGAGTGTAGAGCCACCAAGATGGACAGGGTCCTAAGCACTCAGTTTGTGAAGAGGCACTGAGCCTGGAGAGGGAAAATGAAGGGAGAGAACAGTATGTTCCAACAATTCTGATGAAATTCTTGATGACGGAGCCAGTATCTTTGGAGTGATGCATGGTGGGAGTATGGGAAGCAGTGGGCATCAATTCGAGTAAGAGAGGTATAGACCATGTGTAAAGAAATCTTTTTTTACTGTGAGGACAGTCATTCATTGTAGCACAGTACTCAGAGAAGTTATACAGGCTACATCATCCTTGGATGTTTTCAAGACCAGACTGGATAAAGCGTTGAGCAACCTGGTCTTATCTTGTCACTGACCTTTCTTGGAGCAGGAGGTTGGACTAGGACCTTCCAACATGGAAGCTAAAGACTAACCAGTAAAATCACTTAGCTCAGTGGATTTAAATGTTATCTTGCATCTCCACTGCTCTTTTTCCAATAAATCCAAATGTAGCAAAGCAATATGGATGTTTCCTACTTTCCTAGTGTTCAGTTTGGCTAGTGTCCAATCTATTTACAATATTAGGCTCCATACAGAGGTCCTTATGTGAAATATTCTTTCCTTTATTGCACAAATAAGGAGATAGTTAAATGGCCCCTTCTGGTATAAAAACCTGGGACTCCTTATTGTGATATATGGCACTAGGCAAATTTCACAGTGCAGGTTAATACTTATTCTCTTCATTCATTAAGCCACAAGTATTCATATGGCCCTGATCAACTGACTACCTACCCACTGTTAAATCTGTATATGCCAATAGACACAGCTGAAGGATGAAGACCTAGCTAAAAAAAGTCTAATTAACCTGTAAGACTAAATGAAAACTTGAACTGTTTTTGTTGAATAATGTCATGTTAGTTAAGATCCATTCTGCATCTCTCCTTTCCCATTTTCTCTCTCCTGATCAGAAAACTAACCATAGTTAAAAAATCTGAGAGATGGGCAAGTGAGCTCTGTAGAATAAATACAGTTGTAATGGATGTTTCTTTCCACAGCTGTGAATCTTACCATGTTCGGCTGAATGTTAAACTTAAAAATAATTCTCTCAGATTGTTGTGCAGAATCGGCTAAATCGTTTACTGCTTCTGTTCCGTGGGCTAAGCAGAGAAGCCAGAGACTTGGAGGAAGGCTCTGTGTATGGTAAGGAGTAGAAGAACAAGTTGATATTTTGGCTGTGAATTATGATGATCCAGGTTGTACTGCAGTGTGTCAGGTGTGTTAAGTATAAAGGCAGAGTCCTTAAAAAGGAGTCTTCCAAAAAAAGAGAACAGTGTGACAAGGTAGAATCATAGAATCACAGAATGGTTTAGGTTGGAGGGGACCTTTCAAGGTCATCTAGTCAAACTCGCTTGCAAGGGACATCTTCAACTAGATCAGTTTTTGTTTATAAGGAGTTTTCCTCATTATAATTTTGTCATACAAGTGCTTTCAAAAAATCACTTTTCTTTATGGTGAAATGAAAGTGCTGGCCTGGATAAGTCACTTGTTCTTTAACAGCCATAGAAGGAAGCTGGCCTTGGATGGCAGTCACAGTCAGATATACTGGGGACAGAAGAGAATTTATGTTTCTTATTTCCCACTCCCTTGTACACACACAGTTTGACAACTGCTGAAACGTCTTTCCATGTCAAGCCTTTTCCTGCTTCTGCAAGTAGGCATTTATAATTCCCAGAATGCAGGAATTGCAGGGATGCTTCAAGTAGAAAACATAACAGCAGTTAGTGTAACAGAGCCCTTCTGACCTGTCTCTGCCTTGCTGAGCAGAATGAGATAGAGGACCATGCTGGAATAAGTGAGGCTTAATGTCCTTTTAGAAAAGGGGAAATTAGATCTGTCTGATAGTCAAGATACTGTGCCTGCTATATTGTAGATGTGGCATTTAAAGTCCTTAAGAAATATTACCTTTTTATATTGAATTATGCCTACTTATATTTGTATATATTAAAAAAATATATTTATAAATTTAGAAATAATTATATAAATATGAAGCTATAAATTAGTAAATTAAAATTTATATTAAAATTGCTAGACATACACTGTCCTAGGAAGATGTTAAATGTATTTTGTGGCTTGATTCTATTTTTGAAACAGTCTATTGACATATATTAAAAAATCTTAGTATATGCTTTCCATTCATGACAGAGAGCCAGAGTTTCAGCAAACCAGGGAAGAGTGAAGGATGTAAGGGCTTTTCTTCCAGCATAACTGAAGACCGTATATTGCCTTTTGAATTCCCCTTTTACAGTTCCTATGAGTTGCAGCAAGATTTGGTAGGTACAGTATTGAAATGATAGCCCACACTCAAGATGATGGAATTTTGTTGCAGACATTGGTCTCAGGCCCAGTACTGCCTGTATTAAAATTTCACAATGTGACTGGTGTTCTAGGGTTCTGACAAATTAATTCAGAACTTCAGATTTACTAAGGCTGCTGCTGAAAAGAGTGAAAAATCATTGCATTCTCTTAATGGCATTTTAAAATTCTGAATAATACATTCATGATCAGAACTAGTTAACAGCCATGATTTTGCAGAAGGAAAGAAATGAAAAATAACTGAAATGCCAAAGTCCAAGACAGGACGCAAGAAATATCAAACAAAATGTTTGCATAATTATTTCCATATGTTTTCAAGTAGCTGTGCTTATGGATTGCTGACAATGCAAAAGCGAAGACCCACCATATTATTGGGTTTTAAATACTGTATTTTTTCAGGCACCTGATGCTCTTGGCCTAGTTCCTATTGAATCTGTAGATGTGAAAGTGAGACATGTTCTTCCTTTTTATGACTTGAAGGTGAGTCAGAACAGCTCCCTCAGAGGTGTCATGTTTCTCTTTCACCAGTCCAGTTAGACATGTTTTCTGCCTGATTCAGTGACTCCAGTCATCAGCCCAGTAGAAATGTTGTCTTCATACGGCTGTATGATTATCACTCTTTTATTAGAAACAAATTTTACTTGTTTCCATAAGTAGCAAGCTTGTAGCCAGCAATAGTCTCCTCTCCAGAGGGAGGTGAACCACCTCAGCTGAAATTATTATATTTCAACCAACAAAATCCATCTATGAATAAAGATACTGCAAGCTCTTCAAACCACACAGTTTTTCCTTTGATTTCAGAGCTTTATGAAAGTGATATTATAGAAGTGTCCCTCCTTTTAAAGAGTAATGGAAGTCTTCTGTTTATTTGGCATTCAGCTGTGCATGATTCATTTCTTCATTCCTGTAAACACCTCTTTGAAACGTATAATTTTTTCCAACTTTATGAGTACAGAAAATTGTTTTTTCTCCTGACTTCTAAACCCTTTTCCCTCTAATTTTTGAATAACAAAAGTTCAAATTCTGCACCCCATTGGAGTAAAAATATTCCCCCAAATTCAAATCAGTACAGATTTGGGCTCAATGTTCACTTTTTCTTTTTTTTTTTTCAGATAGTGTAACAAGTCTTGAAGCATTCTTGTAGCGTCTTTTACCCTTATTACACATTGGTTTATCTGTCACTGTTATGTATATTATTTAATACAGCTTTTGTCCACCACGTTGAGTTCATAATATTTGAGCAAAACCCTTTTAAATCCATGACATTTTATAGAAAAGTGAGAATGGAAATATTCCTTTCTGCCCTCATTCAGCTTGTCCTTGTGAAGTATGGCTTCTCAAAGCTTTGTTATACACCACATTCCAGAATAGTGATCCAAGTATCTTTTACCACAGAGGTGTGATGTGTGTGCAGTAAAGCTGTCATTCTATCTATGAGTTAATCAGTAGTGATTACTGTAATCTCCTGCAGCACATCTTTTTTATTTGCACTTAGGTTCCTCAGCATTTCAACATTATGAAGTATCAGCCATTCTGTACACACTATGCAGCCACAAGCTACAAACCTCAAAAACTTTCCCGACCACTGAGGCAGGGAGCCCAGGTAACAGGTCATCTCAGATACAACCTTTGCTGAAATCACTCCCAACCCTACATTCTTACAAATATTTGATTCATTTTGTCTCAGCATTTTATGCCGAAAGGCTTACTATATTCTGAAAACAATTGACGTCTGTGTTTTTCAAGGATGAGTTGATACAAGTAATTGCTTCTCCTGAGGGGCATCTTGACCTGGTCTCCCAGAAAGCAGATTTTCACAAACCATCCCCAGAAGAAGTGGCAGAAAGGGATATCAGCCTCTTAAAACTGGTTCCTCCACAAGCTTTAATCTACCCTACAGAGAGCATCCCACTTCGTATTTTTGTAAGTAGAAGTTGACTTCCTCAAAGAACCTAAAAGCAGAGGGGAAGAGGGTTTTTTTTTCATCAGAAGCCTGATGTGGAATTGTTGGGCAATTCTCTTACTCAGATTGGTGTATAAGTCTATCTATAGTGAGAGTAATCCCCCAAGGTGGAAGCCCTGGTAGGTAGAAGTCACAGAGCAAATCGCACTGAGCGGGGAACCATTTCATTTTAAGGTGGAATTTGGTCAGTTTGGGAGAGGAATGATAAAACAGAGTTGCCAGTGAACTGGAGACCTTTCCAGTCTCACACTCCACAAATGGTCACTCATCCCAGGATTCCCTGGAACACCATGAGGCCTCTCCCATCTTCTCCATTTGTTTCCTCACTTGGACATTAGGAGAAAAGCCATGATTTTGGCATCTTGGTCTTTCTGTTACCTCATGCTCTTGCCAAGGTAACTGGGACAGGTGCAGTTTTTCTGCTGTTCAGCTGGGGGACTGCAGTTCTGCCTGATCCTTAGGTAAACTGAGAAAAGTGAAGTCAAGCTCTTTGCTCATGTTGTGTCCTGCTGTCTTAGAGTTTCCAATAGTTCTCATAGCATCTGTAAACCACATTTCCAAGTTATTAGGCACAGAGATTCAAAAAATCACAGCCACGTGTGTGGGAGGATTTTCTGTTGATCGTCCTGTAAATTGTGCTACTTGGCATTGAGTGCAGAAGGTATTTACCAGACAGTGCATCACAGCCTGAAGGTCCTTGAGGTGTCTCTGAACAGACAAAGACAGATGTATAGCTCAGTGAAGTGCTATGTATGGGTACAGGCTGCATCTCCAAGCCACCATGGCACTGTGTCTGACTTGGGTGGCTTTGTCTTTCAGCAGTACTTAGCTGCAATGGGCCAGAGCCCAGAGTGCTAGTATGGTGATATTGGCATAACATATATGGTATAGACTTGTATTCACTGCATGTGGCCAGGACTCCACTGGACTTCGTGATGAGATCCTCTCTGCATCACATTCACATAAGTTTCATCCCTCTGTCATGTCCGCGTAGGAGCCAGGCGCAGCCTGATCCCACACGTTCGACTGGGAATGCCCACCAGCATTCGACTTTACTCAGAAACAGATGCTAGTGCAGTAAAACAGATGACAAAATGCTCACTAGCTTCCACCACAGCAAAGTCAGTCCCCATTCTGAACTGTTCAGAGAATCAGCAATGGATTTTGGAGTAATCAGGAAACAGTTTTTTCTTTCGAATTTGGAACCAACACCTAAATTGCTGTATTTTAGACAGCAGAGAGCATGGATAAACCAGGCAGATTATGGGTCTGTGATGAGGGGAAGAGACAGGAAGTGAACGGTCAGACCAAACAGAACAGTCACAATAAGACACAGGTGTGAATCTGGGAGAGACTACATTTATAAGAACTGAATTTTCATCAGTTTAGTTCTTTATGGTGCTCAGAATGATTTGTGAGATAATATCTTCTTTGTTTTTAGAATCCTACCCCAGGATTAGTTCCAGTTTTACTTCCTTTGGCCTATTCTGAAACAAATATTGAATATCATCTGTGTCCTCATCCAAAATACACCTTTACCAAGGAATGCCCAAAAGGATCCAGTATTCCAGTCACACAAAAGAAATTTTTACATCACAAGGTATGGCCTTTTGAGTTTATTGTATCAGTACCAGGCTTGGGTACGTTCTTGCTAAGAATTTGTTCCAAGTAATCTAAAAGGAAGATCAAGAGTCACCCTAGATAGAAAACATTTTCAAATATAAATTATGCAACACCTAAATAGTCAGTACATGGGTCAAAATAACTTGTTCTTTTTGGTCTCTATCCATGCCTCTTATTTATCCCTGGATATTTCTATGCTCTTTCCTTCTTTTCACTGTCTATTGTATTTTCATGACCTTGCAGTGGAGAAAGCATCTTTTAAACATGGAGGACTTCAGCTTACCAGATTTAATTCTCAGCCAAGAAGTCAGACAGTCTGTCCATCAAACCTCTCTGCCCACTGCATACGCTGCATTATGCATTAGAGGTCTGATTGCTGTAGTACTTGTCATTTCAGGATGTGATTTCTGGAGTAATGGAATGGAAAAAATTCTTACCAGTGGTGTATTCTACTTTTTCTAACACTCTCACATGGACAAGTACAATACTTAGGTAAGAAAGAATTTGAGTGTACAGTGCCTCTATCCGGCACTAGTTTCCGCTGTCTCTAGCCACATGGACCAGCAACTAGTCCCACAGATAAAAATGGGACTACAGATGGAATTCACTGCTGCTCAGAAATTAAAAACCAATGGGGAAACCCCCTGCTGACCTCATTGAAGGGTGAGTTAAGAACAATATTATTAGATGAAAAACCTAGCCCTGGAAGAATTCCAGTCTGGACTTTCAATAATAACTCTCCTGAATACTTTTTGGTTCAGTCCTAGAAGACCCTGGGAGCTACAAACTCTCGTCTGTCATGCAGAAGTATGAATGGTAAAACCTTTAACATATGAGCACTGGTACCCAGTAGTAGCCAGCATGTCTCAGACTCACGTTCCCTCCTATCACAGCAGTTGCTAACTAGATCATCTTCATTGTAATTACAACTACTATGAAGCTTTGAAATATAAACATTTAATGCAGTTACTCTCTACACCTCTTAAACTAATATCATTTCCATCACAGGGTTCCTTATAGTTTAGATATGCTTCCAAGAGAGGTACCACCAATGCTGTGTGATTTACCAGAGAGAGACAAGGAGAACATAGTCGACCAGTAAGTTTCTCCTCTATTTTGAACTGAATGTGACTCATGATTATTTCTTAAAGACTTGTATGGATGTACCTAAACCTGTCCCAAGAGATCCCCAAAGGCAAAAGCACAAAGTGGCTCTTACATAAAGCATACTTTCATTTTTGTTGGCTAAAAAATACTTTAAAAAGTACCTCATCTTATCAATTTTTAGAGAGACAGATGAAACTGAGTTCAAAATGACTCTTACTCCAGAGATGGTAAAAGCTGAATTTCCACAAATTGAACAGACACTCTCAGAAGAAAGCAAAGAGAAATCAGCAAAAAAAGAAAGGTAGGTATGATTTGAAGTTAGGGGAGAGGAATGGGAGGAAATCTGAAGACAAGCATCCTCTTCAGAATTATGTAGAAAGTCAGACTGAGATGCTCTGGGGGCATCCTGTTTGGCTTTGTAAAGAGGGAAACAAAAAAATACTAGTAAACAATGAAGTCCCAATCCTTTCTTTTGTCACTAGAAGGTTCTTTGTTGTTATGGATAGGGTGATGTTTCTCTAGAGGACAGAGAACACACTGCTTCTTTACAGCAGTTTCAACATTTTATCTTTGAGGCAAATCAGTTTTTTCATGTGGATGCTCTTGTTCTGGCCATTACATCATATGTTCCTTCATAGGTAAAATGTAAAACTCAATGTAGTATGTATTCAGCTTTCATAACTGGCCAAGCGAAGAGTGAATGTTCATTTCATAGTTTCACTCCTTTTCCAGTTCTGCATAAGTAGTGAAATACCCTCTGTGTTCATTTTATGCATACATATATACACACATATATATAAAATAGGAAAAAGAGAGTGAGAGAGAAATTATATGTGCCTTTTCCTTTGTTTTTGGCAGCATTCTTAAGTAGCTTCCCTGGTTATTATAAATACAAATGATATTTTAAACTTCTTGCAGAGACCTGCGCAGGCATCCAGATGGACATTTTCAACTCCAAAACAATGAGCTCAGAGAGAAGGTTCAAAAACATGTGGAGGAAATGAAGCTGAAAGCACTTAATAAAACCCTTATTCTGGAATAAGAATAATTTTACAAAGTCCATGGCTTGGCACTGCTTATCCTATTAATGGGTGAGGCTGCCTATGTCCCAGCGACATGTACTTCTGTTCAGTGAGGTCAGCAACTTCTCATGCAGAAAGAAGAGAATCACCAGTAATGCCACCTCTGTCAAGGACTTTCACTGTGACCATTACCCCATACACAGTAATTGCTCCAGTGAGAATCCTCAGCCTTGTGCCTGCTCATTTTGTCCTGGTGCAAAGGACCAGAAAACTGCAGTACTACCATATAAATAGTTTGGTAATTAATGTACAGCCCAATATTTACAAATAAAAAGTGAAAGTCTTCATGACCAAATTCTTCCGATTTTGGGGTTTTTTTAGTTATGACCTGGCCTTGAATTTTTGCATGTAAGTCACTGAATCTCAAACTTGACTGGGAATCACACACTTGAGTCTTTTAATAAAAGGGAAGTCTTGAATGCAGTTGCTGTCCATAAATGTCCAACCAGATCTCATTAGATGTTCAGAGTTAAATCAATGTACAGCTCTTTTGGCAATAGGATGCACGGATTGGGGGATTGAACTCCAGAGCCTCATGAGAGACCTGTGATGCTCGGGGTGTATTCCCTAGAAAAGCTAATACATCAGCATATCATGTTTCAGCTGAGATGTCTCTTGTTTTCTTGTGGGCAAGCTGGACGTCAGACAAAATTGGTTTTATCCATAGTGAGTTGATGGCTCATTTTGAAGGGTGCTCTAGGCTATTTGTGCTGAAAAGCACAAATTTTCTGAACTAAAAGGCATGGAAAATGCAGGAATACATACCTCATTCCTAGAATCCATACTTCTTTCCAGACACTCTTAAATCCCCTAAGAAAAAAAGTTTATTTCAAGTAGAGGAGATCTGTGTAGACAAACTATCCAGGGAGACAGACAATGGGAAAGTAGGGTAAAAGTAATGCCACAGAGTAGCCTCTATTATACTAGCTACATACTATTTTTCTCACTTCAGAGAAATAATTGGCAAAGGATTGTTCACAATGCAGGTCTGGATATCTGCAGAATTTCTGTGAGTACAAACATCTGCATAAATGCATACACATAGCTTTTTTTCTTCTGCTAGTCATTAGGAAAGCAGTTTATCTTTTAAAAGTTTCTTAAAATGACTATAACAGACATTTTCACAGTTGACAAAGCATTCACAGTTCATAATTCACAGGTAATAATTCACAGTTCAGGTTAAATCAAACAGATGATTCTTAGGCACTGCTAGCTATCAGCTAAATTTCAATGTCTAGGAAAGATGGAATAGGTGTTCAGAAACTGATGATCAACCAAAATTGATCTCTTTTTTCTTACAGTAGTATCCTATTTCCTCCACAGAGTTTCCTCATTATCCCAATGGAAATTAGTCATGCTTCTCCATTCTCCACTGGAGACACCAGCCTTTAAAGAGATGAACCTCCTTGCTGTTTAAGCAACTCTTCTTTCTACATTTTATTATGGGCCAGGTTTCAGTGTGCAGGGAAGGTAAGAAAAAGCTGTTAAACTGTTCCTGGAATCCAAGGGGACAGCTAGGAATACACAGACTTCT
Source organism: Psilopsiagon aymara (assembly GCA_024733675.1). NCBI lineage: Eukaryota > Metazoa > Chordata > Aves > Psittaciformes > Psittacidae > Psilopsiagon > Psilopsiagon aymara. Next base: position 24,819 of record JANRGW010035147.1, read on the forward strand.
GTACATTACTTCCCTCCAGGATACCTCATAGTACAAGGCCCACTCTTCTCAAGGTGATGAGCTATCAGAGGCAAGCTAGCTGTGTTTAAGAACATGAAATTTGACTAAATAATTTGAAGTCCTCGGTTTTCATGTGAAACCACTGAAGTATTCTTCTGGTTGACTACTGAACACTTTTAGAAATTGGATACTGTCGTGGTTTAAGCCATAAATCAGCCACGCAGTTTGTTCACTCACTTCCCCCTTTTTCTTCCCTCTGCTCCT
>JANRGW010035148.1:0-37489 GCA_024733675.1 Psilopsiagon aymara
CAGGCAACGATCCAGCACTGCATACAACTTCCCCTACTGTGAGAGATGATTACAAAAGATGGAGCCCAATTACCATGAACGGGATGGACTCAGCAACTTTGTAGGGATTGATCCATGCACTAAGGGATGATCTTTCTCCCTCTGTGCATGTGGATATATGTATATCTATATATGTGGTGATATATTGAAAATGTGGGATTTGAGCATGACGTGAATGGTATGGAATAAGGGGTGGAATGTCCTGGGTTCAGCAGTAGCAGTCATTTTTCTCCTTCTTGGTAGCTGGTGTGGAGCTGTGGTTTGGTTTTTTTTTTGACTTTTATCTTGTGAACAGTGTTGATAACACCAATGTTTTGGTTACTGTTTAGTACATTTTGGTCTGGCCAAAGACTTTCTGAGTCTCATGCTCTGCTAGGGAGGAGGGTAAGCCAGGAGGGAGCAGAGACGGGGCATCTAATCCAAACTGACCAAAGAGGTATTCCATAACATAGCACATCATGCCCGGAAGGTACAAAACTGGAGGCAAGAACCCGGAAGGGGGGAGTTCACAGCTCGGTCACCGGGTGGTGAGCATTTGTATCCTCTTCCCTTGTATTTTTCCCTGGTCATTATTGTTATTGGTGGTAGCAATAGTGATTTGTGGGTTTGTGTTATACCTTAGTTATTGGACTGTTCTTATCTCAACCTGTGGGAGTTACATACTTTTGATTCTTCTCCTCATTCCCCCCCGCCTTTTTTTTTGGAGTGGGGGGGGGGGAAGAAGGAGGGGGAAGTGAGTGAACAAAACTGCTTGTTTTACAGCTTAAACCACGTTAGCTCTTTTAGGAGGGGGAAGCAAGTGAACAAACTGTGTGGCTGATTTACAGCTTAAACCATGACAGCAGGTTATGTAGCTACTTAATTTTGTGAGTTGTGAATCAGGATAGAGGAAGATTGTAAATATTTTGTCAGATTTTGTGATTTTTTTCTGTTAAGACTTTTAACTGTAGCTGCAGAGCTTAAAGTTGTATTATGTGGCCTCTTGTAGTAGCTGCATGTCTCTGCAACTGAGTATAAAGACAGTCTTTTAAAAAATGATCTGACGAATTTAACAATAATTTGGATATCTTTTATTTGGTTTAATTATAGTGAAGCCCAAATCTATGGCCTATTGGTCTGTCCTGCTGATTGCTCTTTTTTGGAGCTTCTGTAAATTAGGTTTGTTTGATTTTATTTTTCTTGTTTCAGTGTTAATATTTGTAAACCTTTTTTTTTTTCTTGAAAGAAATAATACAAACAGGAGCTTTCCAAAACTAAAAATCAAAAAATATAAATTACAATTTTGGAAAGTTTCTGAAGAAAAAAGCTTATTTTATTCCAGTTTAAATTAGTAACACTGTGTGGATTTTATTAAAGCACTGTGTGGATCTTTGATACATACTCTTGAAAAAAGGTGTTGATTCATCCTTTTTATTGCTTTTGGAAGGTGATAACATGCTGTATGCTACAAACCTTCCTCAGCTGTTAACAGCACTTTTCGGTAGTGAGTGTTTAATAAGATGGAAATACTGCTTTATTCACTGCTGATACCATCTTTATGATAACCTGGCATTTGTGTGAGGGACCCCACTTGTACTGCAAATATGAACTGCTTATAAATGTAAAAACAAGTGGTTGGATTACTGTTGAGTAAATATGCATTTTTATTAGCTATGAATAGCAGGTTACAAAGCATTAATGATATTTTTTCCTGTTACTGCATACTTTAGGATGGAAAAATAGATATTCCTATAGCCAACTCTATATTCATTTGGTATAAAGTCCCTACATAGGAAACATTTGACTTAATTAAAGGGATGTGCAGCTGCTGCTTTGAAGTACCTTTTTAGAATTTCTATGTATTTTTCCTTAAAAAGTATTTTTAAGACTTTAAAAATGTAGTTTCAGTTATCCAAGACAAGGTAATGTTGTTTTGCAAACTAAAGAATGAATTCCCCAGGAGAATTGAAATAGGTGCTCTCCATTCATTTTAGTTGGGTCTATGAGCGAATTAATTAGCCAGTAGTCGCTGTCATACAGCAAATAGTGTTGGTGTGTCTCATGCTGTATTCGTTAAGCAGTTCTTAATTTTGATACAATTATCTGGTTAAGCAGTGATGCTCACTGCTATGATGAGTGAAAGATAAATATTGTAAGTTCTTTTAACTGTTCTATATATGCGATTTTGATGTGTATTCAAGTTGAAATTGGCTTCTGGAGGTCCTTGTTAGAATGCATGCAAGGCACATCTTATGAAATGTGTGCAAGGTCCTGTGTGTGCAGATTTTTCTCTTTTGAGGTGGTTTGCATGGTTGTAGACATTGTGTAGAACTGTCAAATGCCAAACTTCCAGAAATTAGAAGTAACTTTTTAGGCAATGTCATACATGTAGTATAAAGCCATGCTTGTAATAGTATAAAACAGTATTTGCTACACAGATATGCTTGGAGTGGTGTAAGAAGAGGCCTTTTCAGAAATCATGTGGAGGCTGGGAATAGTTGCTTTTTATTTGGAGATTAGCCAGCTCTTGGGGAAATGGAACATGTAACTTGTACTGTTTGCTGCTTATTAAAGTGTCACCTGGTGCATACAGTTTTACTACTGAATTCCAAAGCTTACTTGGCATCATTACTTGGCAGTGGAGGACAGCTGTGGCAAGTTGGTATTATGTGACTAGAAAAGATTTTGTACTTATTGTAACAAATGAGAATATTTCCAAAGAGCAAGTGAGCTGTGCTGATTTAGTGAACTGCCTGTACTTGAAATTTCTGCAGCTGCTGCACCATTGTCTCTTAAACAGCACTGAAGGAATTGTGAATGAGTCCAGCTCTTCAGTGTAGCTGCATCATGAAAAGTGCTTCAAGCCATTGGCTCTTTGCCACATGCTGCTGTCACATACTGGAGCTGATGGAATAAGTGTCAAACATAGCACTTAAAGCATAGTGAGTATAGCTCCTGACAGATCCAAACAGTGCCCAACAAGCTGTTTGAAGTTCTTTTTATTGTACCTTGCTGCATGTTGTTTCAGTTACTTTTACATATGTCAGGTATTATTTCTTTGCTACTCCTAAACTACTCTTCTCAAGCTCCAGGTCTGCACTTCTATGACTATTGGTAAGGTTTTTATAACTATCAAACCTTCAATGCCAAATCTGTGCCTCAGTCCTCTACATCACATGCCTGTAGTCCTCTATACCACATCCTCCTGTCTTTTTACTTCTTAAGGCTTTAGCCATCATTATAGGCTTGTATTTCTCACCTTTCTGTATCAATTATTGCAGAATGAAATGGACCCATTTGGGAACCTTCTTTCTTGCAGTGTTGAGACGCTGTCCTAGGTTTTAGATCTGCTCCTGAGATCTGTTTATCTGCAGGCAGATCAGGGCAAAAGATTCTTCTGTCTGTGCAACGTCATATAGGGGATTCATCCCAGGTAGGAAGTTATCTGTTTCTTTGAGTGGAAGCTTGCTTAGCCCTGAGTCTGAGCCGGTAATGAGTGTGAGGTAGGACGATGGAGAATGATCTATATTAGATGGATAGACAGACAGACAGATAATTAGATAGATAATTATTATACAGATATTCTAGTAGAGGTAAATAAAAAAGCTGCCTGCTGTAGTGATGATATTGCAACTCATAAGAGATATTAATGTGTATTAGAGCTTTTCCAACAGTCTGTTAACTATGATATCATGAATGATGAATTTAAAAACCTGTAAGCCAAATTGTTTTTTGAGAGAATTCTAGTAGTTCTGAATGTCCCTCAACCATTGTCATTGCAAAAGGGTTGCAAGTCTATTGAATATTTAAAACTTTTTGAAGGCATCTATTATGGGCAGACTTCAACTGATTAGCAAAATGAGTTTTCTTGTGAATGTATTCATGACCCTTTTATTAATCAACTGGCTGTGATCAGTAGCAAAAGAGATTTTAATTGTTTCACAGCAGGTGAAATGATTTAACCTGAAACTGTGCAATTGTTTTTATTAAAAAAGGCACACACATTGCCAGTGGACTTTTTAGCAAAATATGAAAAGGCAAATACAATCATTTCCTTCCAAAAGAAAATTACGTTTCCTGAAATATTCTACTTGGAGAATAGAAAAGATTCTTTTGAGCATAGTAATTCAAACCTCAGTGTACATGTGACATGAAGTAAATTGTATTAATATTATACTCAAGAAAAAAGAAAATCTGAATGTGCATTGTTGTAACTTCTTTTTTTTTCTGATAAATTTCATATTATCAAGCATCTGATGAAGGCTTAATGTTTAGAGTAGGAATCTCTCCTTCAAATGTCCCTTTGTATAAATATTACACTGCTTTGCTTGCCAGTGATGTCCTTCCATCTACCAGAAGACATTAACAGCAATTGCTTGCAAAACACTTGGGCATTTTCTTTTTCCAAACAGAGGCAAAAGAAGTAGCACTCAAGTCTGTTAGCGTTTATGGAAACATTACTTAACAGAGGAATCTTCGACGGTGACATAACTTTTAAATGCAGGCTGCTGGGAAATTATCCAAGCTGGCAAAACCCAACTTTGACAGTATTTCAAAAAAGCTCAGAAAAGACATTGTAAACATCCTGTTCTGGTCTGTTTGCTTGTTACTGAGTTCAGTCTTTTTCCTCTTGAAATTAGTTTTCCCCAAATTGAATTTCCCTCTTAGCTTTGCCCACTTTTACTGCTCTTAGCATCCGTGTCAGTATTTGAGACACTGGTGAGAAGTGTTTTATATGTTGGGGATTTTTACTGAAACTGAACCACTATAAGAGAAAACAGTAAGTGAAAGGTGAGTCATATAAGAGAAAAAGACAAAAAGACACTAACAGGAAGAACTCACTGGAAGATGTCTGCTTCATCAAAGTATATTCACATCGACTAACTCTCATTCCACACCTCTTCAGCTAGGCAATGCCACAAGCATTACGTAACTCCAAGAATAAGACAGAGATTCTCTCGGTAGTTTATGGTGTCACTGATATTTTATTCTTTTTTTTTTTTTCCCTTGTGCTTCTGACCAAGTGACACAGCAGAATAACCGAAAGGGACAGATCCTTAGTTTGTATAAGCAAAAAGAATGAAATTATCAGTTGGTTTTATTCTAAATAGCACCCTCGTTAAACATAGCGTAATTTTTTCATCACATCAGTGTATCAAGAGACAGGCTTTTGTATAAAGCTATTTCAAGATTCACTTTTTAGCAAAACGTCTTTCTGTAGTGAAATATTTTCTGAATTTTCACACTCTTTTCTAAGTCCTACAGACATTCACCTGAATATGATAGAATCTTAAAATGGTTTGGGCTAGAAAAGACTTCAAAGCTCATCCAGTTCCAACCCCACAGCTTCCCTGGGCAGCCTGTGCCAGTGCCTCATCACCCTCACAGGGAAGAACTTCGTCCTAATGTCTAGTCTAAATCTACCCTCTTTCAGTTTGAAGCTATTCCCTATCCCTATGTGCGCTTTCCAGCTTTCAAACACACCTGCATATATATCTGAATTTCTCTGAAGACCAGTTGTTAGCATTTGTTCCAATGATTGTGCAATGTGTCATTCATCAAAATCCAACTCACAATACATTCTAAATCAGCTTTTCTGACTGCATATTTCAAGTATTTTAATGCTAATAAAAGCAGGTTTGGCATAACTGAGACTGAACAGTTTTCAGGCACTGATACCTGCTTTCCCAGTCATGTTGCGTTACAGCTTTAAAGGCTAATGTAAAAACCTGACATGTCAAGATGGGATTTCTGAAATCTTAGAACTTTTTTCTTTACCGGGCACTGGCAAAAACTTCAGCTTTAGATGTCTCTTTCAAAGGCATTGCGTACAGGTCTGATGACTTGCAAACAATTCAGTAATGATAACAAGAGATTTCCAGTGAAATGGTGATAAGGGAATGGGAGGAGAAAATCCTAATGCATTTCAAAAATCTGTGGAATCTCACTATGTCTTGGATACAATACAGGCAAGGAGGAGAGGGGAGAAGTACATTCAGAGAGGGTGACCTTCATGGTGACCTTCTTCAAAGAGTTACCTTCATGAACCCAGCAGAACAGTTGCCTTCTCAGACCTCAGTTTCAAATCTTTCATCCAGAAGACTGTCACTTCTTAGTTTTCACCTTGCAATATCAAGTAAGTGCAAATTTTAAAAATGCACTGTTCACAGGAGTGCTAATATTTGTGGTTTTATCAGAGTAACATTAAAGCTAAAAGTTTTGTGCTAAAAAAGGTGCAAAAAGTTATGTGAGATTTTCTGATTGTAATAAGAAATTATTAAAAAGCTGTTTGGTTTTTTTTTATGGTTTGGGGGTTTTGTTTGTTGGAATTTTTTTTTGTTTCAAACTAACAGAGAAGTTTCTTTTAACCTGACTTACTTGTGAAACCCTCTGTCTGTGAGTTGGTTTGCTGAGGTATGTTTCATGGTGTGCGGAGAGACTAAGTAAAAAAGGTACAGTAGAGTACAAAGTGGTTATTTAGTCTGGGAGATGCAATAAGAAGCTAGCATTGGCAAAGCTAGTAGGCTGAGCATTCATGTTATCACCTGTGAGAAAGGGTTGGCCTCCACTGCTCCTTAGAACAGATGAATATCAATGTTGAATTGTTCTTTTCCAGTTCTCTGCTTTTCTTCCTTAGAATTTCTATACTCTTCCTTGTGGACATTTTTCTTGAGCAACTAAATATTATGGTCTCAGTAGCTGCACTTTTCTGTTTGATTTTAGTGCTTTTATCTTGCATTCCCTTAGATCACATGTTATCTCACTCCTTAAGTTTTCTTAGCAACCACGAGCCAAGGTCTTGTATCTGTGATGCAGGAAACTGGGCCTTCATTTGCAGGTAGCTGAATCCCTGATTCAGGGCTACAAGAATGCTTCATTTATCAAAATACAGGGGAAAATGTTTTCACTTCAACATCTTGGGAGCAATCTTTTCACTTAATTTGCAGTAGTTCTCTTGACTTCCCTCCTCTCCAGCAAAGTTGTTTTGTTCAAAATGTTTCAGCCACTCTGTTGCTCTCTGAAGTAATATGCAAATATGAGAGAAGTAATTTTGTTTACTGGTATCTCATAATTATTTACTTTGTATAGCTGAAAGAAACTGAATGCTGAAAACAGAAGTCCAGGTTCTCAGAATTGGCCTCTGACTTGGGCTGCTCGCTTTCAGATCAGTCACTGCACTTTCTAGCCTGCTTGTTACTGGTTTTGTTCTAAGCAGTAGAATTATGAAAAACCTCCATTTGGTGCAGGACCATGATACACTTCTGGATATTGAAGCTCTGCCAAACATATCTCCCTCAACTAGCTCTTTGAGGTTAATTTTGAAAGTGCTGATTAAATAATATATAAAACTGTAGTTTCAAGTTGCTTTTAGTCCATGCAAATTTTGAATGTACTTGGGTTGCATGCATAAAAACATAGCTATAGCTGAATTAGAATGCTTGTGTCTAAAGGTATTCAACTAAGCCAGCTGGTAAAAGTATTAAGCACCAGGACTATTGATCCTCATGGCCATCTGCTGTTAGCACAGAAGTGGTAATTGATTGTTTTCCTTACAAATATCTCTGTGGAAGATGGAGAATCACTGCTGATTTTATTTTATTCCAGATTTTTAATTGCCTGTCTTATTCTGAAGGAAATGAGGTGAATTGTTTGCTCTGCAGATCTGTCAATGTCCGACTGGGGAAAACCCCAGTGTTGGACCCTGTTTCAGTTGGTAATCCCAAGAGTGAAATTAAGACACAAAAGAGGTCAAGTACTGTAATCAGTCAGTTGGTTTATTATGAAAGGATAATTTATAAAAAATGTAAATTATTGTAACAAAGGGGATAGCAATAGGACAGATTGGAAAAAGAAGGAAAATGAAGCAAGGTTTCAGGGTGCAGAGAGAGTTCTCTATGAAGTCATACAAAGCACACAAAGCAAGTGAAAAATGTGCACAAGATCAGGTCCCACAAAGCAAGTAATTCACCTTAATTATTTTCAGTGAGCCGTCAAATATATATTCACTTTCCACCCCTCTGATCACAATCAAGGGGTGGAGCTAGTTAGTAGTGGGGGCACTGGGGATTTCCACATTTTTCCTTTCCTTCAGGGCCCATGGAGTTTAATTTGGGCCACTCTAACACCAGTTTTTCCAATTTAGCAGTGGGTTATCCATGCATTAAAATTTTCGGAACACCCTTTAGCCACCCCAATGTCCAGAACCCTTGCTTTTATTCAGAGTATTTCTACCTCCTGAGCAAGTAGGGGGTGTTCAGTGTTTCCCATTGGTTGGGTGAGAAGCGGCTTTTACCTCTGTTCGCCTCAGTCCCTTAGTATCAATTTTACTAGAAATATTGAGAGGACCGTACTTTCTCCAATAATTAATTAATTCCTGGGCAACTTCCTCCCCCATACATGCTTTCTTCTCTTTCAATCAGGTGATAGCAATCCTTCCAGGGCAGCAACGGCCCTTTCACTTTGGAGTGTTGCTTGTATCTTTTCCTTCAATTGGATCTCCACGGCTTTCAGGGAGTCTGGAAGATCCCAAATATGGGGAGTCATATTCGGGATCGACCAGTATCATCACTGGGGACTCCTGTTTAAGTTCCCTATTATGCATCATTTGCAGACATGCCATTTTCTGTACATTTTCTACCAACTGGTTGACTGCCCCTGTGATGGAAAGGTGATCTCCCCTTTCCAAAGGGTTAAGTCCTCCAGCCCGTTAAATTGCTCTTTGAGTTACGGACCAGGGTGCCTGTGGTTACTGGTGGTTAGAGGTACTCCTGCCCCCAACATCCCTCAGCTTCCTTCTAGCTTAGTAAAATTTCTCACTTAGTAACATCTTAGTAAAATTCTTTTGGAACATGACTAAATTGCTTTTTAAGTTTAGCTAATTCTGTAGCAGTAATGGAAACTCTTTGGTGGTAATTTGTGGGAATTCACCATTTCTGTCTTTATAAGTATATTCAGTCTTTCTCAAGGGTCGGAGAGAAGCAATTTTTCTAACCTCGGTGTTGCCTCTTCCAGGTCACTGTGGGGATATTCAGTTGTTTTCTGGGACTGTGGAGAGGGGCTTTTCTCTGCCAGGATTTTCTCTTTCAGGGCTAATGGCAGGTAGTTAGCCTGATTCCTCTTTTTGTCTAACTGCTCTTTTAAGTTTACCTGGACCTGCAGGGCTGGGACTAGGCCTGATAAAGTTTGTATGAACCTAGATTCAGCTGTTTGTTGCTCCCCAGCCTCTCCCGCAGCAGCCAAGCTGGTGCCCAGCGCAGTACTGACAATCGAGTTACGCTTTCCTGGCAGGCATTTTGCATTTTAAGCAGGGCACTTACTCTGTTACACTGTGCAAATCATGCCCATTTCTGCTGTCCTCTTCTACCCCTGTCAGAGAGTGGGGAGCCTGACGTTTCTCTAAAAGACCACACAACACATCTCTGCCCTGAGGGGCAGCTTCACTGCTATTTATTCCTGAATGGGGCAGTCCTCTCAGGAAAGCTGCACATTTTGTTTCAATAAAACCCACCCTTTAAGTCCCTGAAAGGGGTGCAGGTAATACAAAGCGATAGGTTGGTGTCATCATCTCAGGGAGGCAGTGCATTTGTTTCAACAAAATCTACCCCTTACCTCCCTGAAAGGCACATACTTAACATCCCACACTTTACTTGCCATTAAGGTACTTTTCACTCCAAGGGATCCTGTCTTGTGACGGCAATTCAATGTCAGGGTCCGACTGGAGAAATTCCCAGTGCCGGACCTTGTTTCGGTTCTTGATTTCAGGAGGGAAATTAAGATGCAAACAAGATCAAGTACTGTAATCGATCAGTTGGTTTATTACAAAAAGACAGTTCTAAAAAAGGAAAATTATTGTAAGAAAGGGGATAGCGATAAGACTGGAAAAGGTATAGAGATGAAGCAAGGATTCGGGATGCAGAGAGAGAGGGAGTCACCACCGTGGATCCAGCTGTGTCCTGGGGATCCGTTGTCATCAGTGCTGGGAGTACTTCAGGGTTCTTAGCTGGTACTGGAACAGAGTGTCCCCCAGGGGTCCGTGGTAGTCTTCGGAGGTGGATGTCCTTGCGGAGGCGTCCTTCTGGGATTGTCCCCTTGAAGGTACCCCATGAAATATGTCTCATCGTGTTGCCCTCATGTTCCTGGTGGACCAATTTCCCTGGTCTTGCAGACAGCTGTTCAACTGCACTAGTCTGCAGCAATTGTTGAGATAATGGACAATTCCTTACACCAATCCTGAAAGTCTTATCTCAGCTCTTTCCCACTCATACCTCAGGCAGTGGACAGTGGAAGAGACTTTCTGAACTCCTCCCACCCCTGTCTGAGGTAATGGACTTCTGGAATCCTATTTCAGCTTCTCATACTCATGTCTCTTCGAGACAATGGACAGTGGATTCTGATTTCAGATCAGTCTCTCACAAGATCTCACATTAATGTCAGGGATACCACTTTTCCTAAGATAAAAATTGGTTCCTGAATTGTATCTTCTGCATCTTTGTCCTTCAGTGTATTTCCATCTTGGATTTACATTTGGATTATGACACATGGAACCAGGGCAGCAGAGGGAGAGGTGAGTTTTCTGGTTTCATGTTTGCTTAACCTGTCTATTTTGCTGGAACTGATATTTTACCCTGTAAGCTTTCTGCTAGACAAACATGTTCTATGAAGTGTAAGATTCAACAGAATCGATGTCATGAAGAGTTTCTGTAATATGACTGTATTAATTAGAAAGGAGTTGAAAGAAACTTCTGAATTGTTCATCTCCATGGGCCCAGAGGTGTTTGAGGTGAATCAAGTTGTCCTTTCTGACATTCTTGTGCTGCTTAACACATTGCACAACACAGTTTATTACTGACTTTACATCCACTGGCAATGGGTTTAAACTATCTATTGCTGATCTTGAGTAACTTGGTTTGTGAGTTGGACACAGCTGCTTAGCTTTCTGGATTTCTTTTCATACCAAATTCTATGTTTTGAAAATTCATCTTCCTTCATGTATCTGACCTATTGGGACCAATTTTCACCCTGACTGGCCATCAAAAAAAGTGGTTGCTTTTCTAGGAGTTAACTGGCAATAAGAAAATAGTATTTTCACAGTGACTGGTTTAATAGTATTTCTCTTTAAATAACATTTCAAATCTTTACCAAGTCCTAAATAATGAACAGGGGTCTTTGGGGCTTTCTTGGGGTTGGGGTGGAAGGAGTGGAAGAGGAGACTGTGGAATCTTTGAGTAGGAGTCCTACCTTTTTAGTCTAAAGAGATATTTCTAACCAGATAGATTTGTCTGAGTCACATTTTAATCCGCATATCTTGGGCTGCATGAATGTGTTTTTTTGATAATTGCTTTGTTAGTCCTCTGACCCTGAGTGACAGTACTGTTCAGTGCTTGACAGCTGAATCTATTGGCATACGACAGTCCTCATACACAGTGAGGATGGCTGGTGATAGTAAGAACTTCCAAGTTGACAGAGGGGGCTAAGACATCTTTGCAAGTGAGAAGAAAGCTGAGAGAGGATGAGGAGGTTCTCTGTCAAAATAAAAGCATTCATTTAGTTCATCCTCCCTGTATAATGAAATAAACAGGAGATCTGATAGCTACATGGTAAAACAATTTTTTAAATGTGTTGCTTATAGAAAATTTTATCCCTTAGCTTACTATCAGGGTCCTCATGACTTGAAAGTTTCTGCAGTGAATGTCAGAAACAGTTTTTCTTTCAGTAAGGTGATATATGGTTTGATGTAGAAAGAGTATATTTGCATGTACAGAGTATTGTAGGATCCTCTAAGAACAAATCTGTTGGCTAATTTTTCCCAAGAAATAGTATAGAATATGCATGTACTTAAGGGCTTTTTGTATACATTCGTTCTTTTTTAAAGTTAAAATTAAGGTGAGTTTGAGAGCTGTAAATGTTTTTCAGTATCTGAAGTGATTTCTTGCTTTTATTTTATGCTTCGGACAGTTTCCCACTGGAAAATAATGGATCGATTGGTCAAAATTTCTGTAATAAATTCAGAACAGTCTAAGAAATTGGGTAAGCAGTAGGCAACAGGATGCTTACAGTGACAATGCTTGTTGTATCCATGTGGATGATAACATGAACTACTTGGGTTTGGGGGAAGACAAAACAAACAAACAACAAAAAGAATCAAACAAACCCTCTGCTGAGCTTACTCAGATGCCCATCAGGAGTAACTGCTCAAAGAATCAGAAGATGAGTGGCTTATGCGATTAAAAGGTTATTATGGGTGTATGTGGTTGATTACTGGCTGTTAGCTGGATATTTGCTTGAATTTGCAAGAACATCACTACTAATTTGTCTTTGCAACTGGATTCCATTGCATTAATATTTCATTTGTATTTGCCCCTTCCATTAATGTTTGTTCTCTCCTTCTGCCAAAAAGCAAGAATTTAGGTATGTTTGGGAGACTGGGCAGCTTCAGTTGTTGCTGGACTCAGATCTAAGAAGACTTCTCAGTTACTGTCAGTACAAGGTGATACACTCAAACTTACACAAATGTGCCTTTTATCAAGTAATTCTAGTATGGACACATGGCAGTGATCACCTCTGTTTCCATGTTGCCTAGTGAAATACTGCTTACAGAGTACAGGGACAAGTTACAAGCACACTTTACCCACATTAGCTGTTGAACAGCATTATATATCCTTTACATCTAATAAAGACCCTTTAGAAAGAAGCTTGTATGGTTTTAGCCTGTGTAATGCAGCATTTTTATAATATACCTGTACTGTAAATGAATGCTTTTCTCACATTGGTTGCGTAAAAAAATCTATTTGCATGCTTACAGAAAAGCCAGACCAAAACAACCCCCAGTTCCCACTTTTCCTTTTGCTTCCCATTTTGTTTCAAGTTTAGTTAAGAATCACAGGTTGCTCTGCCAGTTGCAGTTATTTTCAATAACAAACTAGTTGTTCTTTAAGTTAGTGGAAATATCAATTGCTAAGTTATAACAGAGTGTTTTAAACAAATAATTTCAGATTGCAGAGAACCTAAGCCAGTTCAAAAGAATTACACATTTTAGAGACTGTCATAGCAATAGCTTCACAATCATACTGCTTAAACACAACAACAAGCCTTTGCATGCTGTCAGCACACAAGTTTTAAAAAGACTTTATTATTTTGCTGCTGTCATTTATGTAATCAAGTTTCAGATTGAACCGTTGTAAAGATTTGCGTGTATGTGAGTTAATCTTTTGTAACATTTTTTGTCTGTTCCCAAGAAATCTTCATTTGAAATGTAACATTTCATAAGATTTAATGAAAATGTGATTTTTGTAAAAAAACAAGGAGCCAGTTCACTTGTGGGTTTTGGAAGTACTGTTATTCAAGTTGATTGTTCTTGATGTTCCTAGGCTTAACTTGGGTTGCATATAAACATATGGGATTCTGCGGAAAATGTGTGATTTCATCTGTGTTATTTGAAAGAAATTGGCTATTCTTCTTGTTCTTCTTTTGCTTTCACTAACCACCTAACACTGACATAAAGATTTAGAGCCTCAAGATGTCCAACTCATTCTGTCTTTGACAGTGTGGATTAATTTAATTGCATTTTAAGAGAAGAAGTGGCCCTAAAGCATCTTGCATAATGCATTATATCAATTATCCTGATGGAAGAAACACACAAAAAACATTTAATTATAGGTCATAACCCAGCAAATCATAAAAGTTCTATTCTGGAGTAAATTGTTGTCACTAATCAGCTTTCTTGTTTGACAGAAATTCAAATAATGCCTTGCTAATATTAGTTCTTTTCAGTGAATCCAGAAGGTATAAAATACTGACATGTACAGTCACTAAGTAGTTTTCTAATATTAAAAGATATATAGATGGAAATCTGTTTTCAGTAGCTTTAAATGCAGTATGCTGGGGCAACTGTATTTTACTTTAAGTGTAATTCTCATTTAACTTTACTCAAAATCCACCCTGGAATCTGCTGGCTTATATTTAGGGATTGTTTTGGGGGTTTGGTTGTTTGGTTGGTTTTTGCATTAATTGTTTCCAAGAAGTTTACATACTGCTGCAGAAGTGTAGTAGTAGCAAAACTTAGATATTTAATGAAGGACTGAAAGTAGAATCACAGAATCATAAAATTGTTTAAGTTGGAAAAGACCTTTATGATCATCAAGTCCAATCCATGCCAAGGGCACCACTAACCCATGGCACTGAGGGTATCATCTCCACGTTGTGTGAATGCTTGCAGGGATGGTGACTCCAGCACTGCCCCAGGCAGTCTGTTCTAATACCTGAGCACTATCTGGAGTAGTAATTCTTCCTAATCTCCATCTAAACCTTCCCTAGTGCAGCTTGAGGCCATTTCCTCTTGTCCCATCCCTTGTTCCTTGGGAGCAGAACCCAGCCCCTCCTGGCTTCATCCTTCTGTCAGGCAGTTGTAGGGAACGATGAGGTCCCCCCTGAGCCTTCCCCAGATTAAAGCTCCCAGGTCCCTCAGCCCTTCCCCATCACACTGTGCTCCAGGCCCTGCATCAGCTCTGTTTCCCTTCTCTGGCCCCACTCCAGCACTTCAATGTCTCTCTTGTAGTGAGGGGCCCAAAGCTGAACACAGGATTCGAGGTGTGGCCTCATCAGTGCCCAGTACAGGAGGATGATCACTGCCCTGGCCCTGCTGCCACACTGGTGCTGATACAGGCCAGAATGCTGGTGACTTCCTGGCTGCCTGGGCACAGCTGCTCATGTTCAGCTCCATCAATCAGTGCCTCCAGTTCCTTTCCCATGATCAGTTTCCAGCCACTCTTCCCCAAGCCTGGAGCATTGCAGGGGGTTGTTGTTGCCCAAGTGTGGGACCCAGGACTTTGCCTTGTTGAACCTCTACCCGTTGGTCACAGCCCACAGATCCAGCCTGCCAAGATCCCTCTGCTGAGCTTCCTATCCTCCAGCACATCAACACTCCCACCCAACTTGGAGATGTTCACGAATCTACTGAGGGTGCCTTCAATCCCCTCATCCAGATCATCAACAAAGATGGCCCTAACACCAAGCCCTGAGGGATACCACTAGTGACTGGTCACTAACTATATGCAATTCCATATACTATGACTCTTTGGTCTCAACCTTCCAGCCTGTTTCCAAACCCAGCAAAGAATCCACCTCTCCAGGGGAGCAGCCAGTTTCTTCAGAAGGATGTTGTAGCAGTGTGTCAAATGCCTTACTAAAGTCCAAATAGGCAATGTCCACAGGCTTTCCCTCATCAACCAGCTGGGTCACCTTATCATAGAAGGAGATGAGGTTGATCACACAGGACCTGCTCTTCATGAACCCATGCTGACTGGGCCTGATCCCTCCATTTTCCTGTACATGCTTTTTGATCTCACTTTGGATTGTCCCCTCCACGACCTTCTCCAACACTGAGGTCAGGCTGACAAGCCTGAAGTTCCCAGATTCTTCCTTCCTACCTTTTTTCTAGAGATGCATCATGGTTGCCAACCTCCAATCCTCTGGAACCTGCACACTAGACCAGGATGGCTGATATATGATGGAGAGTGGCTTAGCAAGCTCCTCTGCCATCTCCTTCAGCACACTTGGGTGTAATCCATCCGACCCCACAGACTTGTATACATATAAGTGGAGCAGAAAGTCACTAACCATTTTTTCCTGAATTATGAGGACTTCTGTGGCGAAAAGCGTCGGGAAGAACTTGGATACGCTCAATATGAGTGATCAGCAAGCTTCAGACTTTATTAAGTGACACGCTACAGGTTTATAGGATTGTTAATTAGCTAAACTAATTGCAAAACTAGAGCTCACTATTGGCTATATTCTACAAGGCTAACCCCGCCTTAACTCCCCTTGTTATGCTCATCCTGTTCCCTTTTCTCAGGTATTCCTCAGATAACCACATTGTTCCTGTTAACTGCTCTTTTGCAAAGATCTTTCCACACCGAATTCTTGCCAGTATCAGCATCAGAATAGCTGAGCTCTGTGCTTTCCCAGCTCCTGCTCGGCCAGCTGAATCATGTCTACATGACCCTTGTCTGTTAGCCATTTCTCTACAGGCTTCAACTCCCCATCTTGGTCATTCAGCTCAGGGAGCAGTACCCTGAGGATAGCTGGTGTGATTGTTAAAGACTGAGTGGTATGAAAGTATTAGTAATTGCATATGAGACCTTTGACGTATTAAATCACAAGGGTCCAAAGCATAAAAGGTTAACTAAATCTTCAGTACATATCAGGGATAGTTTGCTAAATTGTGTGAGGAGAGTCCATGGTGTTTCACTCACTCTGTGTCAGCAGAGTTTCTTGATTCTCTTTCTGCAGAACTCTTTTTTTAAGTGCTGAACTGGCTTTACTATGTGGTCTGTTTGTTCAACTGCTTACTCAAGTGCAAATGAGAATTGCTGATATAAAGCCAACATGAGTGAAAGTAGATGCATACAGCATTCCTGTTAGAAAACAAAATAGTACTTGCATATTGATAAAAAGCTGGAAATGGGTAGTGCTGGTTCCTGATTCCTCTGAGGTTACTCAAGTACATCTCATGCTCAGTGTTGTACTTACGCTACATAAAGACCAGAAATTAGCATTCATATTTTATCAAACCCTTACTTCATTTACCAGTAATTCTACAATAATTTATCTGAATTGATCTATAAACATTCACAGCTGGTAAAATAAAAGACTATTTGGCTTTCATTTTGGTTGGAGTTGGATATAATGTAACTGCATATACAAGAAAGATGATAGTGCTCAGGAATCTGCCTGAGGTATTTATATTGGGCTGTACTGTCATCCCAAGAGCAAGCAATGAGGATTAGAATTTCAGAACTTTAAGGACAAGATCTTTGGTTTTTATAGTGGACATAGCTGTAGTTACCTGTCTTCTCTTTCAGGATCTCTTATTCGAGAAAGTTACCAGCATTTGCACTTATTTACAGATTACATAAGTATTTGCTGCTGTTTTAACAAACAAAGAACAAAATAGCATAGAAGACACTCTTATTTACTGGAAAAATGAATTATGTAATAACATTTAAATATTAATCACAGATAAGTCCTCCTTTACACACCCCTTCCTTTATGTCAAATAGCAATCAGAATATAGTAAGGTATGATTGTTCTTAACTGTTTTGGTACTATGTTGAAAATGTCAGAAGCAAGAAAGAGGATGGGAAGTTGAAAAAAATTCTATAATGAAGTAAAACAGAGCACAGAGGCATACCACAGGTAAATGTTTTGGGCTAGGCAATAGATGGTGGTAAAATACCCTCCTTTTTTTAAATAGCAAAAGCATTTTAAAAATAAGCTGGTAGCTTCCTTTGTCATAGCCCAAGAAGGGAGGGTGAGCAGAGGCAATAGTACTGAAATAATAGTTATGTAGAAAGTTCTGTCAGAACATTTGAGTCATGGAGCACCCTTTTCAAGTTAATGTATATCTTTGAAAGTGCACTAGTGTATAACCTGTATTACACTCTTGATCTCTTTTGTTTTGCAAGGGCTGCTTGAGCTGTAAGATCTATGAATCAGCTAGTCAATTTGCATAACAGAAATAAAAAGCTAAATAAATCAGTACATAATAAAATGAAGTCCAGTCCAGTGTAGCCTGAGGTACAATGATAACATGTTATCAGATGCAGTTCACAGATATGAGAAAATATCTTTAGCCTAATAAAACATGTAGTCATAACTAATCCCTTCCATATCTGAGTGGTGAGAAATACTTCACATCAATTTCTTGTGCTGCACATTTTAGGTTTCATTGGTGTTGCTGTAGATGCACATGGATTTATTTAGGATTTGTTTATATTGCGTCCACTCTGTAAGTTCAGTAGGACTTGTGGAAACGACCTCATGTATTTAAGCATCTGTATAGTTCGATAGTGACATGGGAAGGGGCAGAAAGTCCAGAATTCATAAATGAAAATGTGAGAGGCACCCCTTCCCAACCCAAACCAAAAACTTCACTGAACTAGTATCTCACACAAAATGCTTATAATAGAAATAGCATTAAAGTATGTGTTCGCTTGTGGTGTCCATGTTTATTGCCCAGATTTTCTCCTTGGCATTACTGGCACTCTCTGCAGTGCACACTTAATGATGGTTTGGAATGGTTACTCAAAGAACCCCAACTGCAGACCTACTGAAGCTGACAGAAGTTTTACAAAAGATGGAAAGTGGCTCACTTTGCCAATGCTGAGTGCTTGTGTAAGGCACAAGTGCTGTAGTCTGGGTTTGAAAGTAATCTGGGTTTTGCTCTTGAAATTTACTTTAGTGTTTACCCTAACAACTAACCTTTAGGGTTAGCAGTCAGTATGCACTTTGTGTTATGAACTGTCCACATTCTGCTTCTCTCCATAGTTGATTATTTGAAAACCTGAGTGTGACAGGTCTGTGTGTGTGTCTGGGGAGTGGGGTTGTTTTGTCTGGGGTTTTTTGCTTGACCTGGGCATGTGTGACATTTCATACTGTTTTCTTAAAGCTCCACGATTCATTGTTCTCAAGTAAACTTCAGGTAAGGAGGTTATCTTGCTATAACCGAAAGCATATCAAAGGGAAATTGTGCATTGTTCTGCCTTCCAAAGCGACATCTGGGCTACACAATGCAAAATCTTTGGCTAGTGCCCTGGAAGGGGCAAAGAGAAGATTTTCGAATAGCCTAAATACATGCCCCACAGAAAGGTGCTGTACAAAGTAGTAGATAATTTGTAGTTGATACTGCCATGCTTGTTGGTTCTTGAATCTAGAATTGTTTCAAATTTTATTCTGTTTCTGTCCATATGAAGTATCTAGATATTGTGGTGATTAAAAGACTTTTAAATTCTTGAGTTTGGGACATTACAGCAGAAGAGAGTCTGGAGGATAATAATAATAATAAAAATATCTATTTCTTGGTGGAAACAGGTGAGTTCAGTGTGTTTTAGTGGGAAAATTCAAGATGAGAGATTACAGGACAATTAACATTAAGTGATAAATCAACTTCTTAGAAAAGAAACCTGTCTTAATCCATAGGAAATCCCATGCTGATTGACAAGAAACAGGGCAGAGAAACATCACATAAATTAAAATCTGAACATATAATCAGTAGTACTGTTCTAGTAACATTTGGGATTTTATATCTAGAGAAGTTTTGTCACCTTGAAGACAATAAATTCATAGTTAAAATACGTGATCACCATATTCACTACAACATTTCTGATTTTTCAAAAGGACATGAGGGTGAGACTATAAAAAGTTATATTGCCATAATAAAAAGCTTGGAAGACAAACACCTAATTGATTGGTGATGAGTAGGTTCATTCAGTTTTGGAGCAAGTTAGATCACACAGGGCTTCATACAGCATAAAATAGTAATGTTGCTAGTTGGAGCTAGGACTCACTAGAGAACACTTGCAATTGTGCAGAAGTGTGGGGGGAAATGAATGGTAAAAGATATGAGTTATTTAACAGGTTTTAGGAACTATTTTTAACTAGGTGAGGGAAATTGAGTAGAATGACGTGGAAGGTGAGGCAAGAAAGCATGGCTAAGCAATTTTGTTTAGTGCTGATCTCCTCTGAAACACTGTTGTAAATTGGCAAGGAAAACAGGATGGGGTCGAGTGTTGAGAGCAAGGGAAAGATTCAAACCCTTTGTAGGCTATTCTAAAATTGTTAAGCTTTGGATGCAGTCATATTTGAAAACACTTTTTTACAAATATGCTGGTCCTTCATTATGTTGGTAGGTAAGTGATGATCTTGGACAAGAAAGCAGAGCAATATTTGATCAAAAGTTAATGAACCTTGATAGGTACTGCTGCTATAGACACTAAATTTTGCAGACTCCAGCTTTCCCTGTAAAACAGTTTAAAGACAGTTACTGCAAGCGAGGTGATAATATGTGTGATTTGATGTCCTTAGCTAGATTTGTAAGATCAATTTTCATGTTTGCATATTTTAAATCTTTCTCATATGGTTTTCCTTCTCTTGGTAAAGGTAAACAGCCCTTTGCACTGGGCACTGCAAGCTGGAGACTATAGTAAAGTAGTTTCAGATTTCCAGGTCTTTGGAAAAAAAAGTCTCCTAAAATGCTGGAATTGTTCACTGGAGTCTTATGGGAATAAAATCACATGGAGCTATCGGTTGTTTTCTTCACAGGTGAAGCAGTTACATAAAAAACTAGCACAGAAAGACTATCACATGCAGTATGTGGGGGTGGGGTTTGGTTATTTTTTTGTGGGGTATTTGTCACGGTTTTGGCTTTGTTTTCCATCTGAAATGAATGAAGGTTTAATTTAGGATAGGACGAAAATAATTTTAAAGGAGGGGATGAGGATCTGAAACTTTTCAGTAGCAGCTTCTAGGTGGAAATTGGGAAAATATGTAAGAAAAACATTACTAAAAACAAAGAGAAAGAAAATACAGCCTTGCTCTATATGAACCATTAGTGCTAATGGCTCTGCCAGAGATTTGAAAACCTCCACATTTAAGACAATACATGGACCATCTTGTTCTGCAGATTTATATGTTCAAAGCACCTGAGGAGCTGTGTTGAATGCTGACCAGATTCAGAATTTGAAGCCTAAAGGAAATTGAAAACAATAATATAAAATTTCTTAGTCATCAGTAGGTAACTATTTGAGTGCTGCGAAACCAGGAATTTTCTGACTTGGAGTAAATATTCTTCAGAGAAGGCAAATGCTAGCTTCAGAACAATAGCGAAGTATGACTTTAATCAAAACAGAAAAAGCTTTAATGTTTTATGGAAGCCTTCTAATGATTATTTAAATGATGATAACCCAATGAGTTTCCAGCTCACTCTTCAGGTTATGTATTGAAGATCTTAAAAGTTCTCAAAATATGTTATGTGTTATCAACTATTTACCCTCAGATTTGTATCATGTTTGGGTGCAGAAAAATCAATCAATTAGTAGTGGTAGGTGGGTAGATGTCTTGGAGATTAAGTCACTGGGATACCTATTTGTTAATCAGGCAAATAAATAATGAAATGCAGATGCCAGTATCTGTTGTTACATAGATACAAGGGACTGTGATTCAGAAGCTTTTGATTTGTTCTCACTACATGGAAGTTTTTCTTCTGATCCTGAAAATAACTACTTTTCACTTTTAATACTTTTGGACTTTTTTTCTGATTAAAAAATCAAGAAAATAATAACTTTTGTTGCTTATGCGCATATATGACCATTGTAATAATGTTTTAAAAGCTGGGGATTTTTTTTAGAGTTGTTTAGTTCTTATATTATTAATCCCTGCTAAAATGGGATTTTTGTCAAACTAATAAAGTAAAACTTGTATGTGTATTTGTGCACCAGGACATTTTTAAGCTTGTTTCTTCCCACAAGAATAGCACTGTAATCTGACTAGCAAGAAGCTGTGATTATAGCATGTGCAGGACAAATTGAAAAATATATGAGTTCAGCTTAAGAGGTACAGCTGTATCTTCTGTAAATTTATTCAGATTGACTGCCAAGAATACAAGACTTAGAATTGAAGTAGTAGAAAAGGTATTAGAATCAGCAGAAATCCGCTGGGAGATAATAAATGCTGGGATTACTGTGGTTTATGCACCTTGCTTTAGGTTGCCCTGTGAAAGTGGCTTGTCATTTTTATCTTAAATATTAAAGTCTTCCATGGATCGATGCCTTGTTTCCTTGTTAGCGTTTTTCCTCAAACAGCTATTTCTGGGTTTAAAAACAATTTTGCATAAAATTAAAAGAGACATTGGAGCCGGATGCAGGTATTTAACATAGAAAATATCAATCCAGACTGTGAAATTAAAATTCCAGAAACAAGGTTGCGTGATAGAAAATATCAGAAAAAATATAAGTTGTAAAGCTGGTGATGTCTGTAATCTTAGGGATTCTTCTTAGGGTTGCCAGTTAACGGTGGTAAGTGTTATCTGTGACTGGACATGTGAGAAATCCCTTCCCAATGAAGAAAACGGTGAGCAGCAAGAAAGAAAAGCTTTTGACACCCAAGAATATCACAGTTAGGAGGTGTGATGCTCGTATGCAGAATCTTGATAATCTTTTAATTTCTTTTTTTATTAATCAAGTGAGTGTTGTATTCTTTGAATTGTATACTTTTTTTGTTCTCTTGAAGTTTGTTCAGTGCATAGTTTGAAGTTATGTGTAAATAGAACTGTAACAAAGCTCTTTTTTAATGACACACTCCCACTTAACTTATAAAATGCAAGAGAATGTGTTTGTAGCAGAGATATGTGAATAATATTGTGATAGTTTAGGTTGTCTCTTGCCTCAAAAGATAAGATGTAAGAAATCTCTTGCAATGAAAAATGTAGTATGAAAATACTGGATAAAACTTTGAAGTTTAGGATAGATTATAATTATTTTTTTCTATTGTAAAGCAAGGAATGATGAATCCAAAACTAATGCTGTGAAGTCTTATGCCATATTATCTCTATGAGCCTGAATTTAATTTTTATTATGAAGAATTACTATACTGTTTTTCTAAAGTCTGTTTGGTTTTTGTCTTAAATCTCAGTGCAAACTATCTCAGTAGTTAGTCCTCTATGTAGGTGTGTATGTATGAAGAAGTGGGAGGCAAGGGGGAAGAAACCACAAACTGAAACTGACTTTTTGTTTCAGTGCAGTGGTGTTAGAACCTTGAAGCTTATTGTATTGAGACATTTAAGGATGGGAAACAGAGAAAATTTATTTACTGATGATTTATCACCCATTTCTCACCCCGAAAAGGCTCCAGATAAGTCTGTAAAGCTGCCAAAAAAATCCAGACTGTACAAACCCCTGGAATTCTAATTTTATATCAAGGAACTGAAATAAAGGAGTCTGTGAGGAGGAAGAGAGATCTATTTTATTTCAACTGGAAGCTGTTACATTGATGTGTAATGTTAGAAGTAATTGGTTTTAAAAGGATGGGAGGGTAGTGGGAGTACAAAGTTGTACTGGTGTTTCTGTTCTTGTTCATCTACTATCCATATGGATACGTCAGTGCTTGCTAATTTTATTCCTCAGATGAGTAATTCCAGTTTAACTACTGGATTGAGATCAAAAAAATCCAAATGAGACAGTCTTTTCTGCATTTTTTTTTATATAGAGAGCATGATAAAAGTTGTCAGACATGTCTTTCTCTTATTTTCCCATGATTCATAAGGCTTGGAACACTTGGGAGGAAGTAGCTAATAAAATATTCCTGTCACACATATTGGATTTTTTTTGCTAATTTACATATAGATGTAAACATTAGATACATAGCAGGAAGTAATATATCTAGTCCCACTGTTTAAGTGAATTCTTTGCAGTTCTTAATGCTATTTTGAAAGGGCAGAAAAAGACTTCTTTATCTTTAGCTCTACTTAAGATGCCAAGTAAGATGACAGTGAAACGCATCCTGAAAGACAAATAAAAGTTGGTGTGCTTGGAAGAGAAATAGGTTAGCTAAACAAATCCAAGTTCTGACAAGCAGAAAACAGGAAAGCTGACCTTGTAATAAAAAGTTGTATATTAGGGTCTAAACACTTCTTACCATTAGTTTGAGTACTTCTCCTCTCTTAAATCACAAGGTGGATGTCTAATTTCTATAACTGCATTTATACTTATGTTTTAGAACACATGGTGCTTCCTGAGCACATAAAATAGAAGACCTCTGGTTAGCTCAGTCACCAAAATTACCTGTCTTGAAATTATCCCATTTTAATTTTATATTAACTCAACTCTCATTTCATAGAAGATGTAGGTTCAGTAGCTACTGTTCTGTGTGGGGCATGAATCAAAGAAATTTTACTTAACCATGAATGTAAATCAGTGAATCTTACACCTCCTCTGTTCATTTTCTTAGAAAACAGCAAGGATTATTTCTATCAGAAAAAAAATATACTTAGCTCTTTAGTGGATATTATTTAAGGTACAGTGTTTTACAAATGTAGAATATTGTAGGTATTATATTTTTCTCTGTGATATCTTAAATATAAGGTGGAATGTAGAATTTTAAATAAATTTTAAAGCTGCAGTTTTTGTTTGGAAGATACCTGGAAAGATGGTAGCATAAGTCCAATGTTTGTGGTTAAAGAACTTATCACTGTGCTTTGTGATTAGTCCCTCTCCTCACCTTTAATGTTTTAAAAATGTCCACTGTCATGTTATGTGCTACAGGTATTCCTTTAAGTTTTTAGTTAAGGTCCTGTTTAATTGTCCTCATTTTCCATAAAAGGTGAGTTTCTTAAACTCATTGTCTTTTTGGTCCTCCTCCCAAAATATACAGTAATATCAAGATTCATTTGTATGCCAGCTTTAAACAGGAAGAACATGGCTGAGTTCTACTGCATTTTATCTGCTTAGCTGTAGTTGTCAAGTTGAACAGTGTTTTCCTTTTCTAAGCTACCTTGTACCTTTATTTGACAACCTCCTGTACAATAACAGGCTTAGAAAGCTGGGGTTGTTCAGCCTGAAGAAGAGAAGCTGCCTGGAGACCTCAGAGCAGCTTTCAGTATCTGAAGGAGGCCTATTAGATGCTGCAGAAGGACTCTTCATCAGGGACCGTAGTGACAGGACAAGGGGTGATGGGTTCAAACTGAAACAGGGGAAGTTCAGGTTAGGTGTAAGGAAGAAGTTCTTTACTGTGAGGGTGGTGAGGCACTGGCAAAGGGTTCCCAGAGAAGTCATAATGCCCCATCCCTGGTAGTGTTCAAGGCCAGGTTAGACAGAGCCTTGGGCGACATGGTCTAGTGTGAATAGTCTCTGCCCATGGCAGAGGGCTGGAACTGTATGGCCTTCAGGTCCTTTACAACCCAAAACATTCTGTGATACTATAATTCTATTTAGCCCCACTCACTGACTGGATAAGGGTTTTAAATGTCCTTGAGGAGTGATATACAATAGCATATCCTAATGTTGCTTCTCTTATTTTACAGTTTTATGTCTTTATAGAACCATAAAATCAATATGTAATTATATATAATTGCAATATTTCAAAATATATATAATACAGAATATGTATTATATATTGTTGTGATTTAAGCCCAGCCGGCAACTCAGAATCACGCAGCAGCTCACTCACTCACCCTCTTCTTCTCCTCCCAGCTCCCGGATGGATGGGGAATTCAAATGTAAGAATCCTAATCTGTAGACAGGTTTCATGCTGCAAAATATAAGGGAACTAAATTTGTAGACAACCAGCCCTTTCTCTGTCACTGCTTGCTCCCCTTATCTGAAAGATGCTCAATATCCTTCAGTTGCAGGGCTGAATGGTGACATGACATCATTGCTATTGTATTACAGCATTCTATATTTAAAAGAATAAGACAGTTCAGATAGCACTATATGTATTCAGTGTTATGTAATGATCCCCTTGTTTACTATATATTTCCTGTGTTATCTTAAAGGTTATTTTATACTTCTACTATCCCACACAAAGGTTTCTTTGGGGTTCCTATAGGGTTCTATGGCTGCCCTACAAGGTCCTTAAAAAACTCACTCCAAAGTCCCATCACACAATAAAATTATGCCATAATGATTTTGTGAAACTCTTCTCATTAACAAAAGGGGAAAGTCTCTGTGTTTTGAATATCTGAAATAGAGCTTAAATAGTTCCTTAATTGTTATAAATGTCAAGTGACAGTGTCATGTAGTACTGTACCTGCAGAAGAGTGCCAAACATTATCTACTTTCTAATTGTGGAGCATTCATGTCAAATGGCTCTTCATATTTCAAGGTTTTATTTCTTTTGGCATATGTAGGCCTTTGTGATTAAACACACGCTATCTTGTCATTTGTTCTCTGCAGCATGTGTGTACTTTAAAATGGGATGACTATGTTGAGCTAGCCCTACTGTTAACTGAAGCCCTATGAACTACTTTTCTATAGTGTGTCATATCTTGCAGCCCTTTCTAATAATTTAGTTGGGAAAATAGTATTTATAGAAATCAATAACTAATCTTTCCAATTTCTAGAAGTCTGTAATCCTCAGACTACTACTTTCCTTCCAAGCTTGTGTTTGTTGCCTGGAAAGAGAGAGTGGTATGAAGGAGTGAATAGTTGTGGGCCTACAAATAATGGCTCTGTGTAGTGTTCAGTTTAGATGGCTGTCACTGATATAAACAGTATAGGTAGTCCAGTGTATGTTCAAACCGATCAATCGACTGTATAAGCATCATACACTGGTATTACATAATGAATGTCTTATGCTATGTGGCTTTTTATGTGGAATTAAGAAGCAGGTAAGTTTTGTACTTCATGAAGTACACTTCATAAAGAAGTGTTATGATCTTGTACCCCTTGCTGAGGAGTTTTGCCTGAATTATGAAAAAGAACTTGGCCTAAATAGAATGCACTGGGGAATGGTTGGAGATATTAATAATTCTATATTATTTAGTGTGAGCTGAGAAATACTTCATAATTGCTGAGAGGTGGTCTAGAATTGGACACTGAAATTGCTTAATGTAAATGTAGATTGATGATATATTATCTATATCCATTTTATTTTTTAACATCAATTCACTAGTCATCACATAACTAAAAATAAAGAGACTTTACAAGATACATGTTACAGGCCATCAGACAAAATCAGATTCTGTTTTTTAAGCTGCATATTATAATATAAGGATTTTCAAAATAGGGGTTGTTTACCCAATCGACTGCAAGGATTTCTTTGGAATCACTGTAAGTAGATACTCTGCTCCTATTTAGGGAATTTCGAGATAGGATATTATGAGTTGCAATGAGTTATTCCCATGTAACAAAAATGTAATATCCTTGGGGCTAGGCTACAGTATTTACCTTGATTTATATCAGTAATCTAAAATAAAGAGCACCCACAGCCAGATCATAATCCTGAGTGTGAAGAATTTCAGGAAATGCAGTGGATTGAAACATCCTGAAAGTTGAGGGCAACCACTAAGGTCCAACAAAAGACCAGGGCATGTAACCTCAGAATGCTTTCAAGGCTGACTTTTAAAGTTGAGACAAGCAGGTGTATCAGCATCTTCTGCAGTTGTTGGAGAAACTTTATGTATACACTTCTAAACACTCGAGAATAGCTAAATGAGGCAAGCTACTGTTTTATATTGCCTCCTAGGGAGATAGTCCTTTCTGATTTGACTGTAGGGGCAATCTACAGATTTGTGTCCCTGTGCTAAATTTAGCTCAATAATATTTGTCTTTTTCCTCTTGCTGGATACACTGCATGTTACTGAGAGGTACATGAGTTGATGTTTTTGCAGGTATATTAAAGATCTTATCCTTGTGGGTATCCTAAACTCTGCATTTTCTAAACCATTTTTAACAGAAGAATGTTTGTCTTGATGCTGTGCTATAAATGCATCATCTCTTGATATGGATAATGAATTTCAAAATTCCTTCAGTAAAAATCAAGACTTTTTGATTGTTTGTTTGTTTGTTTCTCTTTCAGTGTCACCAAAAAAGCTAAAGCAGATTACGCCTCAGGGGAAGAGAAATGACTGGTATATTAGTTCGTATTTTCCAGGTGCCTTAAGGGTATTAATATTTGGCTTTCTCACTTTTGTAAGCCAGAATCTGCACTGAAATTTTAACACGTTATTTATTTAATGCTCATCATTAGAGTTATTTTTATTAGAAGTATGTGAGTCCAAAATCTTTCTTTAGCCCTTATCACAGTGGAATAGATTGTGTCTGGAGTACATTCCATAGTTCCAAGTCCAGGGTGGGACTAAGTGTTCTGCCACAACTTCACTGTGGACAATTTAGGTCTTAGTTGGGACTCTGTCTTAGAATTTGGACTTTTTAAGCTTTCTGTGGTGGAAGGATTCTACATACCTAGTTACATGTGTAGGAAAAATATTTTTCTGGCTTGAGTTTCATAGACCCAGTTTCAGTCGTCCTTTAGGTTGATGCATTTTATTATCAGTGAAAGTGAAGGAGGAATTATTTCCCACTTCTGAAAAAATGTCTTGAAACTTTCCTATGTCAAACCAGAAATGAATCATTTTAGCTGTAGTGTATTAAAAAAATAAATAAAAAGGCTGAGTTTTGTGAGCAAATGATTCAGCCTCACAAAACAATGAAAAATCTTTTAAATCCGAGATTTGGGTTTCTAAAAGTTTGCTGCATCTTTGAAAATGTTGATAGAGAATGCATAATAATTGCTCATCACTCCAGAAGTCTTACTTAATGCCTTACAAAAATGCTTTTCCTTTTCTCAGATATGCACTTTGTCACTGACCTAAGTGGGGTGTGAAAATACTGATTTTCTGCTTGTTGGTGCTGTTGGTTATTTACCCTTGTGGTACATTGTGACGAAAGCAGTCTTGACTGTTTTACAAATATGATGGGATGGATAGTGTTGTTCATGAAGCAGACTAACCCTGGGGGGACTCAGATGGTCCAGACCCTTTCTGCACTACTCAATGATGAGGGACCTTGTGCATCAGGTAGTTTTGGCCTTTCCTAGTACTGTGCTGTCTGCTGCCATCCTGAGATTAAACCACAGTGTTTTCACCTGCTTCCCTGGAGAAAGCCAACAGGTTTGAGAAAAGAATCCTACAGAGACTTGTATGGGAGGAGAGGACCAGTGCAAGTGCCCCTGTGCTGAGGCAAGTAGACCTTAAGCTGATATACTCAAAGTGAAGAGCAGTCCCACGTTAATCAGTAGGTTGTAGAGTTACGATTATCGAAACAAATGTCAACTGGAAAACTTTTTCAATAGTTCTAGCAAATCTAAAAATAAATGACAAAAGACTTGGGTCAGAGTCATAGAACATGGTATTACAGGATATGGCATCCCTTTTTTTTTTGTGGTAATTTTATTTGTTGAATGAATTGGAAAAGACTGTTTTAACTTTAAAGAGTCAGTAAGAAATTGAAATAACTTGCCAACACATTCATGCATTTCAGTTGGTTTTTACACTGCATTTTACATGAGGGGAAATTGCAAATAGTACATGTCAAGGATTCACTTAGGGCATTACAATTTCGAAGCATGAAGCTAATGAATATTTGTCTCATTACTGTCACCAGAATAAAGTTAGACCATGGATGGCAAGAGCTCACATCTCATAAGAGACGTAGTTACAAATGACCTGTGGGATGTCACAGATACCACTACTTCCTAAATTAAGATTATGAACGTGTCATTAATAAGAAATGAGGGAGATGTTGTTCATTATCTTTCAAAAAGCTGGTTTTCACTGAAAGGAGGTGAAAGTTTTTTTTGTTTCCAAGTCTCAACTGATCACATCTTTGTAGAATATAGTGTATGGGAATAGGAAGGCAGTGCAGTCCTTCACATTACTTACTCAAGTCACCTGTGATCTTGCTGTATTAATGCAACTAACTCATTGTACTGTGTAATTTGCCTGTTGATATTTTGCTTCAGTATCTCTAGAGCAGTGAGGGGCAATGAGTGTCGTATGAAGGCTCTTAAATGTGATTTCTTTTCAGAGGTTTGATTTGTATTCAAAGGTTTTTAGCCTCTATCTTGTTTCCACTCCCATTGAGATCTTAAATTTAGAACTCACTATATTAATTCACAGAGGGTACATCTCAGCCACGCAATATGTGTGAGTTGCTACTGTGTTAGCTTAATCAAGTTAGTACAGAGGCACTGAGAAGCCTTCTTAAGATGTAGTCTTGTGTCTGAACTCATAGAATCACAGACTGGCTTGGGTTAGAAGGGATCTTAAAGCTCATCAAGTTCCAACCCCCTGCCACAGGCAGGGACACCTTCTAGTAGATCAGGTTGCTCCAAGCCTGTTAACTGAATTCACCCAGTCTTTCACGTCATTGTTAAGTGATGATAAATATCTTGCATGCTTAGGATACCCAGTCAGGATGCAAAATAAAAAAGCTATATTAGCTTAGTCTATTAAGACAATGTGGGGTTTGGACCTTTTTTTATTATGCTGGAGTATATGCTCTAGATAGCCATCTACTTCAGCATATGTTTAGAAGCTACTGTTTAGTGTGTATATCCACACACTTTAGCTAGTTGCCTGCCTACTGAATGGTAAGAGCTGCAGTTAGTGTATTAAATCATTTGTCTGACAAACACATTGTCTTCCCCTGTAATTCTAAGTGCAGTTTCAGGTGTCAGGTTTGATTCATAAAGCCGCTCATGGTTTGATTCATAAAGCCATAGATGGATGTCTGGTAGACGCCTTCTCTTCCTGGTTTTGAGAAAGTTGTGACACCACAGTATTCATTCATATCTGCAGTCACCTGGCATGCAAAGGATTGCAAAAATTGATAGAACTTATGTTTGTTGGGAGGGTCTGTAATAAACACACCTATAGATGAATGCCATTCACTGTCAGAGTAACAGATATCAGCCAAGTGTTTTAGCTCATTAGTTTAATTTTTTTCTCTGTGTTGGACCAAAGTGAATCCAAACAGTTCAAGGGATTACAGAGGTTACAAAATGAGAGACTGTTGAAGACTGAAAAATACTTTGTGCACTATTTCAGCACAATATATGTTCTCTCCGATAATGTGGCACAAGAGCATGTCGTTGGTTTGAGGTGTTCATAGAAGAAGTAACAATGATTAGAAAAACTTGGGAATGAAGTTTGTAATTCTGTAAAGCCCTGGAGGAATTTCATTGCACATGCAGTGATTTGCTCCAGACATAGTACTGAAATATGTGAAATAGCTTTTCTGTCTGCTTACCAGCTCTCCAGAAAAATTATAAAAATGAGAGGGAGCAGGGAGAAAAGCATCACTGAGAACTGGCAACTACAAATCAAGTTAAGAAAAACTGGAGAAAATGAACAATATGTATTTTCTAAGTACTAACTGGATTCTAATATCACAGTGTGTCAAGTTATGCAAATAGATTCATTCCTTTAAGGCAAAGTTCAGTTTTTAGGTTATTTTACATACATAATTATTGTTCTTCTTGACAGTAGAAAGTTTAAAGTGGTTGGGGTAGGTTCCCAGTAACTGAAAAAAAAAGAGAAAACATTCCCCTCTTTAGAAGGACAAGGAAGAGGATTTGGAAAGGTACAGACCACACACAGCGGGAACAAGAAGCCAGCCAAACAAGTGCAAATTGTGCCTGATAACCTGGTAGCTTTCTGTTGTGAGTTTACTTGCTCTCATGATGTGTTTCTTGGCTTCATCAAGACTTTTTTACAAGGTGTATCCTTGCTCCCAAGATGGTTAGATATGTTTGGATTGGTAACCACAAGGCATGTGGAAAATAAGCTGGACTTCTGAATACAAAGTTGGCTGCTGTCTACTAGCAGCAGCATCTTGTAGCCATCAGGCTAGTGCCTGGATGATGAGAATGAATGGAATGCTTTCTACAAGTTTGTGAGTACTACCGAATCTAGGGTGGTAGTTTCACAACAGAGCAATGCTACTACTCCTAGTAATCTGGAGATACGCTATCATAGAAAACCCCATGAAATTCAGCAACAGTGAATGCTGAGTCGTGCACCTGTGTTAGAATAACCCCATGCAAAAGCTGAGGCTGAGCACCACAGGCTAGAAAATGGCTTTGCAAAACTCGATATGCAAAACTGTCCTGTTGGACAACAAATTGAAAGAGTCAGCAGCCTGCCTGTGTGGCAAAAGAGACCAACTGTATTCAAGGCTGCACTAACATGGAATGTAGACATAGGAAAGTATCTCCATTGCTGAAGTTTTTTGTGTCATTTGTATGTTTTTAAACTCAATACTTTTTTTCCTTACAGATGAGAAAGAAGGCCTTTAAAACACGCCTTACTGCTATAATAGCATATTGTATGTCTTTGTGTCTAGCATTACAGTCAAGAGATTTTGTAGAATACAAATTTCTTTCAGTCACTTCATTTGTTTGAGTCAGTTTGCTTTTTAAATCAGGTCTGACCTGTACTGATGGGTGACTCTTAACAAGCTCCTACCTTGATAGATTTGTAGTTTGGGTATTTTGGTTTCTGCTTGTTTGGGGGCTTGTATATTTGGGAGGTTTGGGTCTTTTTGTTGTGGGCTAAGTTTCCACTTGTTTTGTGGGGTTTGGGGTGTTTTGTTTGGCTTGGTTTGGGATTTGTCTTGTTTGCCTTTTTGCTTTCATTTTGTTTTGTTTGTTTGTATATATTGTGGGGTTTTTTTGTTTTGTTTTTTTTTTTTTAAATCATAGAATCACAGAATGGTTTGGGTTGGAAAGGACCTCAATATCATCTAATTCCAACCCCTATGCCATGGGCAGGGACGCTTCACCTTAGACTATGTTGCCAAAGTCTCTGTTTAACCTGACCTTGAACACTGCCTGTAATGGAGCATTTATCATTTCTTTATGCAATCTGTGCCAGTTCCTCACCACCCTCTCAGGGAAGAACTTCTTCCTTTTATCTAACCTGAACTTCCCGTGTCTTAGTTTGGACCTATGACCCCTTATCCTATCACTACAGTCCCTGATGAAGAGTCCCTCTGCAGCATCGTTTTAGGAACCTTCAGATACCGGAAGGCTGCTCTGAGGTCTCCATGCAGCTTCTCTTCTCCAGGCTGAACAGCCCCAACTTTATCAGCCTCTCTTCATACAGGAGGTGCTCCAGTCCCCTGATCATCCTCGTGGCCTCCTCTGGACTTGCTCCAACAGCTCCATGTCCTTCCTGTATTGAGGACACCAGAACAGCGCACAGTGTTGCAAGTGGGGTCTCATGAGAGCAGAGCAGAGGGGCAGGATCATCTCCCTCAACCTGCTGGTCATGCCGCTTTTGATGCAGCCTAGCACACGGGGATTTCTGAGCTCAAGCACACAGTGAAGCTGGCTCTTGTTCAATTTCTCATCAACCAACACCCCTACGTCCTTCTCTCCAGGCTGCTCTGAATCACTTCTCTGCCCAACCTGTAGCTGTGCTTGGGATTGCCCTGACCCAGGTGTAGGACGTTCACATTGCATTGTTGAACTTCCTGAGGTTGGCACTGGCCACCTCTCAAGCATGTCAAGGTCTCTCTGGATCCCATTCCTTCCCTCCTGCATGCTGACCACACCATATAGCTTAAAAATACATTTTGATTAAAGAAAAATTTGAGATTCATGCAACGAGAAAAACCGCAAGAACTAATT
Source organism: Psilopsiagon aymara (assembly GCA_024733675.1). NCBI lineage: Eukaryota > Metazoa > Chordata > Aves > Psittaciformes > Psittacidae > Psilopsiagon > Psilopsiagon aymara. The sequence continues at coordinate 32,980 of JANRGW010035148.1, forward strand.
TTATGTACTTTAAACAAACTAACTCATCATAAAAAGTAAAATATTCCTGTATGGCAGAAATCTGAAACAAGATAAGACTTAAAAGAGCTGAATTTCCAGGCCCACCTTAAAAGTATTTTTGTGTTTGATTTTAAAGTGGGTCAGCTCCTTTCAAGTTTCAGATTCAGCCCTTTGTGACAGAAGGGAGAAACATCTTAGAATTTCTTAGGTCGGCTTAAAAAACCAATTTATATTTTATAAAATAATGAACCCAAAATAAGCATTTAAATTTTTTGCATTTCCCAGGTTGGGGGGGGGGGGAGGAGGGTTGTTATGTGTGTGTGGCAACAAGCTTTGTACATTTCTATGCTAACCCAACAAGCTCTCATTCAATTGAATATTCCTAATATTAATCATGTCTTCATAATAATTCTCTATAATGTAGTAGATCTCACTTATATATCATCAGATGAGATATCTGTGTTGCATATTTGTAACGTTAACTTTTAGTGCTTCAGATCATGAGAAGAAATTTGGGTGTCAGCCTATCTAGATAGAAAATTTCAGTAGGAAGGAGATAGTCTGTATAAATAGGGAGCATTCATTTACCCTAGTAACAGTATTATAGGTCTTTATGACCTCTGTAATCTGCATTTTGTAGGTCACAGCCTATAACAAAGTAGGAATCTCAAATTCCTGGCATTAAAGAAATGAGCAAAGCCTGTGAATCTAAGGTGTGAAGAAAAATAAAAGTGCTTCCCCAACTTTTGTTTCTATGCAAACCCAAAATAATGTTGCTTTATTTTCTACAACCCATTACACTTAACAGGTTAATGAACACTCTGTTGTGTGTGTTTGCGGAGAGAGTTAAACCCATCTTGGACTCTTGGGATTCCAGAGCAATTTTTCTGTTGCTTCAGCCTTCCCCTGAAAGCTTTAAGGGACCTGCAAATACGTTCAGTTTCTCTCAGATCATTCTTCTTCCTTATTTTCCTAGTGAACTGGGAAAGCATAAATTGTACTAGAGAAAATAAAATCATGAAGTCTCCCTTTTCCAGTAGTAATCAAAATGATTCAGTCCTGAAGAAGCCATGAAGCATGGTGAATTCCACCAGTAGTCCCTCATACATTCAGTCAGCATGTAGAATATACAGAAAAAAGTTTATCAGTATGAAATCTATGTAATTTCTTTCTTTTCTATCTTTTTTCTTTTTTTTTTTTTTTTTAATTTTATTTTATTGTTTTGGTTTAAGGTTATAGAAACAGTCCAAGGATGTCCCCCGTTTCTTCAATGTTGTTCTTCAGTTCTGTAAGCAAGAATCATACTGTGGAACTGAAGAGATCTTGATTATTCACCACAGGGATGCCCAGATTTTTGCATTGAGATTGAACTGATGAAAAATGTTTTTCCAGGCTGTATCAAAGTGCTGGTATATCTTCTATGGTAAGACATTCATTTTGAGAAAGGCGGCCTTCTGTGTTCCTGGAGGTTTTACAAAATCTTAGGATTCACAGAAAATACAAAGATAAATGGCCTAACACCTAAGAAAAGAAGACTGATAAGTAGAAAGTTGAATATCATCCTTTCCCTAATTAATTCTTTTATGTTTTGTAATGTTGCTAATGAAAGCTTGAACAGAGGATCATTCATTCTACCTTTATTCAGGAAGATAATGTAATAAAATAACAATAGGGTGATGATAAGTGAAATACTGTAGTAAAGAAATTAGTTATATGGACAGAAAACTAGTATAACATTTTCTTCTTTTCTGTTTTCTTTCTGCTAAGTATCTGTCTGCTCTGTCTACCAATACTAGCAAACAGTGGCCAGTTTTATAATTCAGGTGCACAGTGAAAAGTAGCTTTCTTATCTGATTATTTTCATAAGTATAATGCAGTGCTCTTTCTAACTATCTGTAATTGGAATCTCATATTTTTGGGTGATATGCAAATGTACTATAGCATTTCCTAGGAAATGATTTTCCAGCCTACCAGACAATTTCAATCTCATACATGTAAGCCACACGCACCATGGCACTTTTGGCAGTTTTGCATATAACTTGAAAATACTTGATCCAGTATTTTTATTTGCTAAGGAAAGGCACCATTGGCTAACCCATATTTCGTTGACTCTTATTGTTCTAAGTATAGTTTCACAATGATAAGTGGCTATTAATTTCATTTGAAGATTTGCATGTATGTATTTTTTTGCCATGTTATCTGTCAGCTAAAAACAACTCTTGCCGAAATGACAGAACAAATTTTATAAAGAAATAATAGAATCTACTGCTGTGAACATGCCACCTCGGGCAAAAACAGTTGCTTATGGTGGCTGGAATGTTGCTCTGATGTCTTTAAATAACTTCATCAGTCAATAAAATTTAGTTTAATTACTTAAGTGGCAGAAAATATGAGCTTTTGGTATTTACATCTACCCACTGTTTATTCTGTTTAGAGTATTTCTTTATAGTAGAGCTGCAAGCACTTGCAAAACCCTATTTGGCTGGCAAAATAGCTTTTGTTTACGAAAACAGAAGCTTTTAGCCATTGCAAGCTCTTGAATGTTTCCTGCTGGGATCCCAAGCTAACATTTTTTGCCAGCAGGCACCACTTTCAGCTCATGGGAACCTGCTGTCACCAAAAGAGATTTTCCCTCATGTGTCTTTTCTTTTTATTGCAGCATCTGAGGTGACTGATCCTTAGGACAACCCCACTTTTTGTCTCTCTGAAAAGCAGTCTGGTGGGCACTGTGCGCACCCTCTGCTTGGATTGGCATCTTGCAGTCACAGAATCATAGAATCACTTAAGTTGTAAAAGACCTTTAAGATCATTCAGTCCAACTGTTAAACCAGCACTGTCAAGTCCATCACTAAACTATGTCCCCCACCATTTAACTATATCCCTAAATGCTGCATTTACATGTCTTTTAAATACCTGCTGTGATGGTGACTCCAATAGTTCTTTGTGAAGGCTGTTCTGCTGTTTGACAACCCTTTTCATGAAGAAAAGTTTCCCCATATCATGTCTGAACCTCCCCTGGTGCAGCTGGAGGCCATTCCATCCCTTGCTACTTGGGAGCAGAGCCCAGCCTCCTCCTGGCTTCATCCTCCTGTCAGGCAGCTTGTAGGGAGTGATAAGGTCCCCCCTGAGCCTTCTCTTCTTGCCAGATTAAAGCCCCCAAATCGCTCAGCAATTCCCCATCACATTCTGCTCCATGCTCTGCACCAGCTCTGCTGCCCTTCTCTGGCCCCACTCCAGCACTTCAATGTCTCTGTTGCAGCGAGGGGTCCAGAATTGAAAACAGGATTTGAGGCGCAGCCTCACCAGTGCATTAAGTACCTGAGCCTTTGTCACTTTGTTTCCCCCTCCCATCCAATAAAGGATGGAGATTCTCCTTAGCCCTCTTTTTTCTTCTAATATAGTTAAAGAAACAATTTTTGCTCTCGTGTATGGCAGCAGTCAGATTAAGTTCTAGTTAGGCTTCTGGCATTCTGATTTTCTCCCTCCATAACATCAGGACATCTTCACAGTCCTGCTGAGTGCTCTGCTGCTTCTCCTAAAGCCCAAATTCTGTTCAGCCAGGCTGGTCTGCTTCCATACCAGCTCATTTAGAAGCACTTGCGGGCAGCCTGCAGCTGTGCCTTGAGGAGTTTTGTCTTGAACAATATCCAGCCTTCCTGGATGGCTTTGCCTTTCAGGACAGCCTCCCAAGGGACTCTGCCAGCCAGGCTCCTAAGCAGGCCAAATGCTGCCCTCCAGAAAACAAAGGTAGCTGTTCTGCTGATTCCCCTCTGCTTAAATTCTTGAAGAATCGAAAACTCTTATCATTTCATGGTCTCTATGCCCAGTGTGACCTCCAACCATCAGATCACTCACAACAAAGAACGGGTCCAGCAGGGCACCTTCTCTAGTTGTCTCAGTCATTTAGTGTTAGCCTTCTCCGCCATCCAGCAGACACCTATATCTCTTCAGTGAAATTCCATCAGTTCTGTACCAGTTCAGAGAATCTGTCTGGCAGGAGAGACTCAACCAACTTTTACGTGTTTGCCCATGATATTTATACAGTACACTTGGGTGGCTGCATAGAAATCTGAGCTCAATTTATTTACAAAAGCTACGTGCCATGGGCAGGGTCCATATGCGAGCTTGTCTGCAGGAATTTCCATCTTTGCCTGTTTCAGTGAGCCAGCTGAGCTGCTGCATAATGATGGTTAAACTTCCTTGTTGAGCAATGAGTTGAGATGGCAGACAGTTTGGGAGGTGAGAGGAGCGTGAGGAAGTGCTGTGGCAAATTGACCATGAACAAAATAAAGCTACTAGTCACTCATCACAAGGTTGATTTATATGCTCTCAAAGTTGTTGTTCTGGCTCTCAGAGGCTCAGCATGTAATACTTCACTTACATCCGGTTTTGATTATGTTCGCGTTTATCGGAAATGGGTTTTGGGTTAAGGATCTTGTTACATTGTACTTTATTGCAATGACTTGTGATACAGTAGACTCAGTGATCATGAAACTGATCCGGCTTTTGC
>JANRGW010035149.1:0-23094 GCA_024733675.1 Psilopsiagon aymara
CACCTCACCTCACCTCACCTCACCTCACCTCACCTCACCTCACCTCACCTCGCCGGCGTGGAGGCCCGGCAGCGTGCACCCGACGCCGGGAGATTGCCCCGCCTTGTCCCGCCCGTCCGCTCGCTCGCTCCCGCGGCGCCACAGGAACACGCTCCCGATCCCCGCCCCTCCAGCGGAAGGTCCCACCCCGAGAACGCAAACTGGCGCCGATGGCGGGCGGCGGCGTGGATGTCGGCTGTCCGTCGGTGGAGCCTGAGGGGGAGGCTGCGGTAGCCTGCGAGGCTCTCCGGCTGCTGCAGATCGAGCCCTCGGCAGTCAGCCCCGGCGCGGGGCGGGCGGGCGGCGCGGCGCGGTGCTCGGTAAGTGCCGCGGGCGGAGCGAGGGGTGGCAGGGCTTAGCTCCGCCTTGTCGCCGGTCCCGCGGCCTCCTCGTCGGCTGGAGGCCGCAGGGCTGAGGCCGCGCTGCTCCCGCAGAGAAATGTGCTGCGGAAGCGGAGGCGCTGGGAGCGGGTGCTGTCGGGCAAGAAGAGGAAGAGGCAGCAGGAGCGGGAGAGGAGCAGGGCCCGGAGGGCTGGTGGCGCAGGTGAGGGGGGGCACGGTATGGCGCGGCGCGGCACTGCACGGCACTGTACGGGGTGGCCCCGTCAAGGGGCTCCAGGTCGAGGGAACAGGGCCCTGCTGGGGCTCCGCGGTCCTGCCGGGGCTCAGACTGCCCTCTCCCTGCTCTCTCTCCCAGGAGCTGCCAGTCGGGACGGCGGGAAGGCCCCGACCGCCCTCGCGAAGGAGCGCCTTCTGCAGGCCAGGACATCGGGACCCCGGCTCTGCGTGGACCTCGGGGTGGCCGACCGCATGACTGAGAAGGTACGGGGCGCCCTGCCTGCTGCGTCCTCTGCACCAGTGCTTCAGCTCAACTAGAGCTGAGGGGTCTAGACCTGAAGCTCAACTAGAAGGGTCTGCACAGCAGCTCCACCTGAGCTCAGCTTCTAGGAGGATGCTGTTGCCTCGCATCCATGCCTGTCTTTACCCCCCCTAGCCTGCGCGCGGCTTCCTGGCTGGCTGCACACCTATCTCTGGGTTTCCTTGAGGCAGTTGGCCTGTGCTCCACAGGAACAGCATTTCCAGAGCCTCAGCGAGCAGCCGGTGACACGGGCATCATGGATGTCTGCAGGCCCTGAGTAGAGCCATGTTACCCCCTGCCGCTTGACTTGTGGGTCACTGTACTTGTTATTTATTGGAAGGAAACAAGCCGCCTCGCCTCCCAGATCAGGAGACTCTATGGGGCCAACAGGCGGGCTGAGAAGCCATTTTGGCTCTGTCTGACGGAGTTTGTTGTGGGCTCGTTGATCTATGAGGAGTGTTTTCGCATGAACGACGGCTTCTCCAATTATTTGGTAAGGGTCTCTGATGACAGTGCATTCAAGGCAACTTGTAGCACCTTGCAGCTGCTGCTGGCCTTCAGTGTTGACCCACGACAAGCTGAGGTCTGCTCAGATGAGAGCTGGGAGTTAATGTGGGAATGCAGTTTAGTGGCAGTTGTTAAGTTCAGATCTTCTTACCCTTTGACAGGTGAAAAGTGACAGATAATGGGGCAATGTACAAAGGCTTCAGGCTAGAGCTCATGCCCTTCCTGCTTGCAGGAGAATCCATTCTCCAAATGCTACTTCTGTAAAAAGACCTGTGATACTGGGGATAGGCAGCTGCATAAGCTTGGTCAGGGTTTGGGCAGGTCACACGTTCCTGTCCTGAGTTTTTGCATTGAGCTTGGTCTGACTCGAGTTCAAGACACACACATGGCAGTGACATTAAGCTGTGTGTTCTACAGTGCATGTGGGGTCTGCACCTGGTAACAGTGAGGGGACAGACCAAGGAGGAGATTCCTGAATCTCTTAAGAATTAGAATATCACTTAAAATTAAGTGATTTTTTTCTGCTCTCCTTAAAGAATAGGGATTTTGATTGGAAAGAATTTAATGGATTTTGAAATACATATTGATCAATGCTCACATAGAAACATTTTCCAATTAAGAAAAACCCCACTATCTGCAGGGGTGTAAACACCTAAGGCAGTAGCGTCAGTATATATCTGTGTCTGAGAGTGGGTTTTGCTCTGGCAAATGGACTTTGGCCTCATGGGCTTCTTCTCTCCATGTCTTGCATTTTTCAGATGGATACAACTCAAGAAAGTTACCTGGACCTGTTTCCTTTAGATGTAATTGTTTATCTCACTCCTGACTCTGAGAATGGTAAATAATTTCACATGCTTTAGGCACAGGGTAGCTGGGGCAAATGTTTTTTTTTAAGCTTTTCTTTTTCATACAGGTGATTGAGTTCCAAGTATTCGCTGTCTCAAATTGCATGAGATGTACTGTGTATTTAGATCTGATGCTAAATCTATTCCTATCTCAATCTGTTTTCATGGAATGAGGTTTCAGCTTAGGGCTGTGTGTGATCTGCTGCAGACTTAACTAAAACTTGTCATCCCCTGCAGCTTTTAATACTAGGAAGTGGTAAAGTGGAGATGCTGTGGCAATTTTGGCTACAGTCTAGATGACATTCTCTGAAATAATGTAACAGCTACAATGTTCTCTTTATTGCTTAATTTGCTACTGTGTTTATTTTCTCCTCTTCCTCTATTTCTAACATGCCACATGTTGCTGGGGGCATAGATCCTTGTCTTGTTTTACCGAAGTGCCTTACTCTGCTAAATAATCTGATATGGGTGGGGGAAGGTTTTAGTAGGGAACCCTGGTGGTGGGAACACTGTGGTTCAGATCAGGATCATGCTGACCAGATTGGCCACATCTCATAACATACAGTGGTTAAAGTGAGCAATGTATGATATCTCTGGTGCTCTGTGCTTTCAGCCTTTCTGAAAAGACTGAAAAAAGTCTTTCTCCCTTTCACGCTGCCTGCGGGTTCAGGCAGACATGTCTGTCTCTGAAGTCTCAGCCTGCTGCATGGTCTGAGGCTCAGGGTAAAGAGTGGCGCTGGCCACAGTTTTCTTATGGAAGTGGGCTCTTGCTTGGAAAATGGTGTAGCGCAGGATTTTACTGTTGTATGGTGGTGAGCAAGTGCTTATCTTGTTTCTAGTCCTTGAAGACATTGATCCAAATAAAGTATACGTCCTCGGAGGCCTGGTGGATGAAAGTATTCACAAGGTGGGTAGCAGCCTGTTGAAATCTGAAGGTGCTGTCTGCTGCATTATCTCCTAAGAGCAGACACATCCCACTTGTAGTACCCAATGCTCCTGCTGCCTTGATTTGAGACACCACTGTTGTGCCACCATGCATTTTTCCGCAAGGCTCTGCCTGGATCCAGCACCAGCCTGAGAAACTGCAGCATTCTGGGTGAAACAAGCCCCAGGACAGTTGTTAGCTCTGAAGCTGCTCGCACCCAAAATATTGTGCATGCTGTGCATATGCAAGTTTGTGCACATGGGGCACCTTATTACTGTTTCCTTTGCAGAAGCTGACTCTGCAAAGGGCACGAGAGCAGTCTTTGCAAACAGCGCGTCTCCCCATTCGCGAGTACATGGTGAAAGCTGTTAACACCAAGAACTACCACTCAGAGACACTGGCAATTAATCAAGGTGAGAGGCTGAGCCGTGTCCTGTCACTTGCCTGGGCAGGGGAGAGAGGGCTATCGAGCACTGAAGCCAGGTGTTTTCAAAATTACTCCCCTTTGCTGTGTAATGGGAAGCACTGGGAGCAGAGGTTTCTCTTAACAGGATTTATTCCTGATACCCCTTTTAAAAGTCTTGTGTGCTTTTCTGCATCAGTGCATTCTCAGGGACACAGGACTTGCTTTGCACAAAGCAGTGAACATTTAGTTTGAGGGAGATGTGAGGAGGCTGCTATTGCTACAAGTCATACAAGATCCCAGGCAAGGGAGAACAGAAATTGTCATGCCTGTGTAAGGCTCAGTTAAGGCAAGGCTCACAACACCAGGATGATGTCATATGCTCTACCACTGTGTTGGCTCCATATCATGACTCTGGGTTGGGCCATGCAGTCACACCAGTGGATGTGCCCATGCTCCTCTACCTCCACCGGTAGTCTGTGCCTTTTTAATGTGAACATCTCTCTGCTCCAGATTATGGAGCACAGAGGTGTCCTAGGCCAGCTGTAGTAAATTCTTACTTCTGGCATGAGGAATCATTGCCATCTCCACCAGCACAAGGCAGAGGAGGTGGTGCAGAGCTCTGCAAAGCACCAAGCATAGCTGCTAGAGACCTCTCTGGAGATGTGGAAACACAACATCTGAGAAACAATGGTGGAAGTGCAGTAGGTATAACCTGCCATGGTGGTCAGATAGGTAGTACAGGTTAGTCAAGTGGGGACTGGGGAACCTTGCTTTAGTTGACACAGCATCTGTTCTGCCTACCCAGAGCTCACCGAAGTAATCTTCAAAATGGCTTCATGTGCTATTTTGAAGCTGCCTCAAACACTTGTTTGTCAGATTTTAAACGAGAGGAAGGCAAACCACCAGATCCCATGCTAACGTTCTCTGTCATCAGCTATTGTAACTTCCTGATGCTTTGCAGCTAATGGGGTGTGTATTGATAGAGCTTGCTATTGATACTGTTTTCACATCTCTCTCGACAGTCTTTGATATCTTGTCAACTTACTATGAGACTCGAAGCTGGCCAGCAGCCTTGAAAGCTGGAGTTTCTTCTGGAAAAGGCTATGTGCTACCAGAGGCTGTGAAATAAGTGAAAATACCTCAGCATGATAATGCACAAGAAAATTCTTTATTTTAAATGATTAAGAGCTGTGCAGACAAGAGAGACAAACTCCAGATTTTGAGCAGAGGCACCTCCATGAATGTGCATAGAGGGGACAGCTCTGCTTAAATCGTGTTCAAGGACCCTATCAAGAGTGATGCATTTCGACTCAGCAGTACAATGCTTTAAAATACTTCTTCCTCTTGAATAGAAAACATAAGCTAAATGCAGCCCTGGGACCAAGTGAAAACTGACAGGAATTCAATTCTACTTTACAGGTGATTGTTAGAGTGTTTCTGACTCTTGCATCTACACTTGTTCTGGGGCAGGAAGGAGTGCTTTAATGTATTTCTTTCATCTTGCTAAAACAGTAAGTAAGGTGAAGTTAAAATTGCAAAGCTCCCTGGTGAGGAAAATTTCTTCCCATGGAAAAGGACAATGCTGTTCCAATTGGGGAGCACAAGATAGGATTCCCAGAAGGAGAAATGGTTTCCAGGTGCACCATGTCCTAACAACTTTAAACCAGCTGAAGACTTGGGGAGTTGTTGAAGCGTATTGCTAATCCTGTGCTTCCACTTTAAAAACCTAAAATAAAATGTTCACTCTTAAACTCCCATTGCATCCTTATAGTTACTTATGCATGGTACATCATCACACACTGACATACAAAGTTTACTAACCCTGAAGTTCCTCCTGGAAGGTATCTGGGATCTGACTCTGCCCTGCACAAAAAGAACAGATAGAGTTCATAGCCACAGCAGAAAGCATTTTCGATATATCTAAGTTGATGTGTTACTTCAGCCATTATTGCTAAAAAAATCCCCAAAACCCCAACGAACCACCAAACAACCCCCATGTCACTGTCAATGACTAGCTTCAACCACCAGTGCTAGGACTTGCAGGTCTTCTGAGGTAAATTGCTATCTCTTTTGCATATGTATTTTCATTTTTCTTTCATATCAAGAGCCTTTTACAATGCCTGTAATTCAGTGCCATGAGGCAGTGTCAGTAGGGCCTGTTGCACCAGGCCTTTCTCCCCACATCATCTGAATTTGCGTTTGCCAGTGCCTGCTGCTCTGCTGTGCCTTACGTGCCCTTCCAGTTCTTAGTCTTCACATTCCTCCTCTCATTAGCTGTTGGTGTGTAGTTAGAGGTTTGCACTTTGGCTCCAGTGTAAGAGCCTTTAACTTTACAATTGAGACCCTGAGTTTGCTATGCAGCAACATATGCTAGCCCAGACCAGGGGAGGGGGAGTGTTTGTTAGGGACTTTCTCAAGTATCAATAAATGTAAATAGGAGAGCTGGCTGACACACACAAACCAGATCAGAAAAGCAGGATATGGTGTTGCCTACGTTGCCTGGGATAAGCCTCTTTCCTGTGGTTGCAAGAAAAAGCAGTTAAATACAGCATGGCTTTGTTCCCAAAGAAGTTTCCATTACATCCTCAGCCACAGGTGGTGGACAAAGCATCCTGGGTTCCTTCACATGGGGCCAGGGTGGGATCTGACATCACTCTGTTTTGGAAACTGCCTGGAGAGTATGGAGTGGCAAGAAAGGCTCCACAGGTGACAAAAGGCTAAGACAACACCTTGAGATCAGCCACCTGCAAGGCCTTTGGGAGGTGAGGGACAAGCCCTAGGCAAGATACATAAGCCACTGAAGTACTCTATGAATTTGCATATTATATAGATTGTGTACGCAAAATTGGGCAAAGCTAGGCTGGAGGGCAGTATGCTCTGCATCACAACCACTCCGTGCACAGGGGTGGCTCTTTGTGGAGCTAAGCTGACACCAAGGACACATGCTTCTGTGGCCATTCTTGAACAGTGGGGCTAAAGGCCCTGTAGGGGAGAGCCTAGCAGTGAACAGAAGGAATATGGCTGGGCTTTTCCCACCCAGTGCGCTTGTGCCACCAAACGCCCCCATCACAACAATGGGGGTACGCTGAACTGCTGCAGAAGACAAAACATGGCAGCTGTAAGGGCTGTGTGCTGGCGGGCAAGGAGCTTGGCACCCACATCTGGGCAGCCTTGCCTGCAAAGCTGCTGGTGAACAGCCTGCACAAGTTGCTGGTATGTTCCCACCACATCCATGAGTGCAGCCCCAAACTTCTGCTGCCTCTGCCTGCACAGCTGGCAGTGTGTCACCTGGAAGCAGGCCACTGCCAGCTGAACTAGGTGGTTGAATGTCACCCTCAGCACACCCTGCAGCTCTTTTAGGGGCTGCTCTGTTTTCAGGAGCTCCTGGCAACTGGACAGCAGATCCTGGGAGACTAAGCCAAGGGTACCCTTGCTCTCAGCACCCTGCTCAGAACATTGACCTTGCAGGTGGGTTGCTTGGTTCCTGGAGAGCTTCCCCACAACCTCCTGAAGCTCTGTGGTGTAGGCCAGAAAGCGGGAAAAATCTGCAGGGCTTATCTGTGCTTGGTCCTTCAGCTTGCTGAGGGCTCGGACGTAAGGGTCGCACCATGCCATGTCCCTGGCAATGGAGGCTGGGTAACTGCTCACAGGGGTCCCAGGAAGACTGCAGCTACTGGACGGTGGAGTGGTAAGGGTCTCCAAAAACGTGTTGCACATGGGGATAGTAGTTTCACATTCCCCCTTGTCATCAAGCCTGTGGAAGCAGCTGATATAGGACAGCCGGCAGCTGCACTTGTCCAACCCAAGCTGTGGGAGAGATGCCCTCTTCATTGTGGAAAAACCCAAGGACCTGGTCATGATGGGATCAGAAGGACTCTGCTCATCCTCCTTGTGGTTAAAGCAGAGTAAGAAGTGCTTTGAAGCCCCATAGTCTGATTTTTTCTCCAACAAGCCAAAGGGAACTGGGCCTGAGGAGATGGAAAGCCCTACAGATGGAGTTACAGGAGAGTCTTTTCCCACCTCAGTAAGCTGTTCTCTGGGAACAGGAGTCTGAACAGGCTGTGGCTGTGTAAGAGCCACATTTCCTGCATCTTTTCTAGGCTCTCCATCCAGCTCCTGGCTGCTTAGCAACTCTTTCACAAATAGTGCTCCAGCTGCAGATGTTTGTATCTCCTTTCCAACAGCATCAGCCCCCAGGCACCCACTGGTCTTCTCAGAGGCCAAAAGCTCTAGTGAGATGTCTACCCTTTCCTGAGATGGGCTGGGTGATGTGAGGTCTGTCCTCAGCCCACATGAGAGCCAGGAGAGGCGAGTTATAACCCCAGAAGTGCTGCTGCAATCTGTTAAGGGCTGAGTTGCATCTGGAAAACCTAAGTGATTTTTAATGTACGCTTTCCGTAAGGCCTCCTTGTTTATCACTGGTCTGCTTTTTGCCAGTAACAAGGCACTGTCACTGCTGTTTTCAGCACAGCTGTCACAATTAGCTCTTCCTTCTTCACAAAGAGCAGGGACAGGCTCCTTATATGCTGCTTCCCTCCCAGCAGTGAGGAGCAGTTCCTGGTCTTGGTCCTTGTCCACCTCATGGGGAGAGTCCACGCTGGAGCCATGAGCTGGCACAGTGTGTGTGTTAGCAGGGCAAGTCAGTTCTTGGTCAGGACATGGGTGTGTATCACCAACCGGCTGGGCTGCCATTACCTCATCCATCTCCTCCCGCGCCACTTGGGCCAGCTGGCCTTTGGTGGCCATACAGCTCTCCTCACTCAGCAACCCAGTATTTATCTTCATGGAGGTACTTCCCTGAGAAGGAGACCTGACAGCCTGTAAACAAGACGTGCCCACAGGAAGGGGCACACCTTCCTTCAGGGACAGGAAACGTGGATATACAGCATGTGTAGGTTGGAGGTCACTGTCCACATGCATGGCAAAACCCTGCAGGTGAACAGCTGAAATGGAAGAAACCAGTAAGTCAGTCACTGATTTTGTTTCCATGGTATCAGTCTCCATTTCCGCCAGGCCACAGGATGGATTTGAGCTAGCACTGTTTCTCTGAGCGTGTGTGGCAGCAGGAAGTCCCAGCTCTGCATCCATGATGTTCTCTGAGGAGGGTGGAGAGCGTAGCTGAGCAAGGAGTGTTGGTGTGGGTGGCCAAGAGCAACAGCTTTGCAGAGGGCCTCGTAAAGCTAAGGGAAAAGTGACCTGAGAGGTGTAATCAGTTTTCAGAAAAGATCTCCTCTTCTTCAGGCTCTTAGCATATGTCATCTCCTTCTCATTTCTGTGTTTCTCCCTTGTTGTCTGCCTTGTCATCAGGCTTTCTCCCAGGCTGTAGCACCTTGGTTTCTTTAGCATGCAGGAGCAGTTGTCTGTACTTTCCTGGGATGTCATATTGTAGCCTGTTGGCAAGAAAAAGAACCATGCAAGTCAGGAAATAGCTCCAGGCAGCAGAATATCCATGCATCTATGCAGTGAGCCAAAAAGCTCTTAACACAGGTCCTGCAATTGCAGACAAAAATATTTGGCTGCAAAGCCTGGGTCCTGAGTGCCAAAGGAAACGGTCTCTTACAATCAAGCACCATCTTGGAATCAGCTATGTCAAGAAAAATAGAATTTGTGCTACAAAGACTGAAGTCCAGCATTAATGATAAAGGGTGCTGGGTAGTCTCTCCCTCTCTGCTGAAAGAGCTGATTATTTCAGAAACAAAAATCCTCTTCTTTCTGAGAAAATACAATGACCAGGGATCTGCTCAGCCACAGGACTCCTTGGCCCAGTTATGTAACATGCTCCTGACCCCAAAAGATCATTATCTTGTGGGTACCTGGAACAATAATGTTTTACAGCTTTTAGCTCTCCTCAACTTGAAGAAAGGTAAGAGAGTGAAGGTGCTGCCTGCCAGTGGGAATATTTACCATAAAGCTCCCTCTTAATGCAAAGCCTACAAAGAAGGATGAATGGAACTTACTCGTGCCTCATGCTGACTTCAGAATCAGGCAGAGCCATATATCAGTATTCTGGAATTCCTGCAGAAACCTGGGAACCTTCCAGAATGCCAAACTCATTTGAAAACTGACTTTTTCTGGGATCTAGTGCTTGGATGTGATGACAGATTTCCCTGCAGAGTTGCAGCTCTGATCCCTATGTGCACATCCACTGTATTTCTGCTGAAGAATGGCTCATAAAGAATGGGTGTTCAAAGGTTCTTTAAAAATCCTGGGAAATCTATGAAGAGCTGAAAGATGATCTCTCTAGGAAGACTGACATGGGAAAAAGGCAACACCTTAGTCCACAGAGTGGAAGAAAGGTAACCTGCAGCATATGGGTGAGGGTTTACCTGCCAAGACATCTGGAGGGCTAAGTCTGTCTGCAGCATCATAGAACTCCTCCTCAGAACTGGTGTCACCAAAGCCTGGGGGTGGCTCCAAAATAGTGTCACTTGCCTCTGCAGTCAGCTCTGCTCCACATGGTGCCCATTCTTGGGCACACTCATCTTTCCAAGGACTTCTTTGAGGGCTGTGACTGATTTTGCTCTTCTCGACACTGCCTGCAGGGGAAATGCTGTAGCACAGGTTGTAATAACCCATGGTGTTTTTCTCAGACAATCTGGTTTCCACCACAGATGCACCAATGTCCTCCCCTCTCTGCTCAGAGGGACTGTCTTCACACCCAAGCTCCTCTGCATGTGGTACCTGCAAGAAGCAGAAGTAGTCTCCAGTTTCTGCCCTGATGGAGCCTCCAGCAGCATGAATGGGGAAGAAGCTCTTCTCTGAATGGCTCATCTCCTGAACTGTTGGTGTGTAGAAGTGGAAGAATTCTGGCCTGAAGGAAGAGCACATTTCCAACTCGTCTTCCTCCAGTGCATCCATAGAGTCACTGGAGCCACTTATCTTAAATCCTTGGCTCTCAGTATGGGCTGAGTCTGAAGCCTCAGATGCACTGTCTGTTGCATTGTCACACACATCATACTGGTCACTTCCTCCAGACTGGGGCTTTGTGCTGTCCTTTTCCAGACTGTGCAGCTCTCCTGGCTCCTCCTCGTTGCACACAGGAGGGGCACTGCTGTATGCTGTAGGAGTGTCCAAGCAATGGTCTGAAGAGGAATCCTGCTCCCAGGAGTCCTCAGAGTCACTGCAGGTTCGAGATTCGTATCCTGGGATTTAAACGCATCTATCAGCCTGTCCCTTGCAGTGGCAAGAAGGAGCAATCAGAAAGGGTTATGAACTTGTCTGCAGAGCAGAGCCTTAAAGCCCAGAGAGTTCTGCCCTCACTTGCTCATCAGCAAACAAGATGAAGGTGCAACCAGACCTGTAGGACCATACAGTGGAGGTGGAGGTTTGTCAGTGGAGGTTTGGTCCCTCATGCCTCCTTTGCCTGGTTTTATCGCAAAGCAGTACCAGGGGGAGCTGCAGAACAGCAGCCAGCTAACTCGTTGCCTAAAGCCTTAGTCTGTAACCCCTATGAGGCTGCAATTATCCTGACAAGGAACAGGACAGTGTGGCAAATGGATCCTCTCTCTCCTGGCATAGGAGTGCCAGAAGACAGGAGTTGTTCAGGAGGCTGGCAGAAGAGCCCAAGTGCTCAGTGATAGGTTTGCCATTCTGGTGACAGGCATTCAGCTTTCACTTCTTGGGAAAAGCTGCCAATTACTGCTGCTCTTCCCCTGCCTGACAATCTGCAGTTGATGGAAACCTGGCACTGCCCGCACCATGGCTGACAGTCTTAATAACTTGCAGAAGCCACTGGGCTACTGTTCTAGCAAGCTACTATTTCCAGGAGGGAATAATACTGCCAATGCTGGAGCATCCACCCACTTTCTACCCATTCTTTGACAAAAAAAAAATCCAGAACACCCACAACCAACAATAAAAACCATACACAAAACCCCAAAATCCAAACCCAAAAACCGAACAAACAAAAAACAAAACCAACCAAACAAAAAGGCTGTTTTTTTAAAACCTTCTTCAGCTGAAACACGGTGCAGTTGCTGTTTTTTCTCCCCCCAGGTAAATATGGAGACATTTGCATCCACAAACAGTCTGTAATAGCCAATGATGAGGCAGACAAGATCTTTTGCACTGTTTGATTCCAGGAGCAGAGTCAGCAGCTTGTTGTTTGTTTAAGGAGGGTGAGGGAAGAAAACAGTAAAAATATTTTACAATTTACAACTATTTCTTGTACCACCATCTGCAGGAACATGCTGCATGCTGAAAAGACATTCCCCCTCCCCCATACCACCATCATTCCAGAGTATGGTTTCTGCATGAGGCACAGAGAAACAAGATGAATTGGTTTTCTCGTATTTTGTTTCTTTGATATGTCTCACTGATGGAGGACAGCAAGAATAATCACTTTTCTTCAGTGATTTTATATTCCTTTCATGAGCTTCCCCTTCTGAGTCTGCTCTAAGCCTTTTTTACTGGTGATACCGCCAGCTAAACATTAGATTTTGAAAGGGATACATGGTGTGAATGTCTCCCCACTTGTTCTCTAGCCCTGACATAGCCATCAAGAACTTACCTTCAGATCCTGCAGATAGATTTTGACCATGCTCACTTTTTCAGACTCCTCTGTAAGCTCTACCCTGCTGATGTTTGCAAACTCTGCCAGACTTGTTATGATGTTGAGCTTGTTATTGATAATCTGGCTCACCCCATACTTGGCACCCACCAGCAAGGCAACGTATGATTCTCTGTCCTGTAGCTGTAAGGAGGAGGGGTTAAATCTGTAACCAAAATCTGAGCACAAATCAAATTACCTATGCTGGGCAGGGACTCTTCAGCCACCCGATTTGTGTACTATCTTAACACCGGACTCTCTTACAACTGTGCTGTAACCAGCTGCAAAGGGAGCCCCTTGTTACTTACAGGTGTTCAGGTCACCTGCTCCCAGCTGTTCTGTTCTCTTCTCTGCCTTGGGGACCACTAGTTTCCCTGTATCCCCAAGGCAGATGGTCCCAGAGAAGCAGCAGCAATCTAGCAGATCCAGAGAGGTCAGGTCAGCAGCAGATTTCTATCAGAAGTATCACCTGGCAAGCTGTGCCAGATGGACCAAGTGAGACCTACTGGATTTGGCTAGAAACTTCAGGAAGGCATTCTGGTTTTGGGAGAACTTTCCAAAGTTCTTCCTAACACTTTCTGTTAGGATCAGACACTTAGAAATAAAATTAATACCCAAATAATTTGGCAAAACTATTTCAATTTGCACACAACAGTAAACCTAGGCATTACTGTAATCCATCAGCAAGGTCTTTCTCTGATACAGTCCTACCTATGCTGCTCTGTGTGCTGTACAAAACAGCTCATGATCTATAGTTCAGTGCAGATCCAAGTGCAGACCGGCAAAAAAAAAAAATGCCAAAAACCCAAGAAACTCTTGGGGGACTGTGAAAAGAGCAGTGTTCATTTTTAAAGTAAGATTTAAGCATAGTCAATATCTCTTCAAGAGTTTTTGAAGTACCCCAGATCTCATAAGTACTTTACAACATTTAAAATATAAACAGAGGTCATCTGAAGAGCAAGAGTCACAGCTTTCGACTTGAAAAAATATGCAGAATTATTGTGTAGGCTGGTGTGTTATTCAGTTCAATGGAATTAATGTTCAGTTATCCTAGCAGAGCCCCCTACCAGCTTACCAAGACCCAGGGAAAAGTAGTATGACTGAACTCTCTGAAATAGCATCACCAGAGCTAATGTTACATTTTCTACAAGGATCGAAGCAAAGACAATGAGGAGACTCTGTAAGAGGTTGCTAGTCTCACATCAACAGTCAATTCACAAAAATATTTCTGCTTTAGATAGGGTTTGCTTTGGTTAAGACATGATCTTACACACTGGTGAAATAAAAAGGTTAAAACTCCCTCTTGTGTCCTATCTTTGCAGTTATTGCCCAAGTACAATAAAAGATGCACAAAGCAAGGCAGTAAGACAGTATGACAAAACTCAGTTGCATAAATAAATGCACTCATACCATAAGGGTGGCATTGAAGATCTTTCCATTGTACATCTTCAGGTCTCCCAGTATTTGCAGGTAGCTCAGGCGCACTTGGACTGCTGTGAGCATATGCTTCGTTTTGCAAGAGAAGAAATACTGTTTAGAAACATGACAGACAAACAAGGTTTTCCAGGTAGCCTATGGGCTAGAAAATGTTCTTTTCCTACAGGACTTAGTATTTGGCACAATGCATTTAGCCTGGTCTCGATAGGCACTTGATCTGTGCAGGACCACCTCACATTACCACATTTGCCATGTGACAATCCCACAACAGAACACACTCTGTAGGGAAATTAGAGTGCGTGCACAGCAGATGAAGTTATAAGAGAAAAAGATAGAAGAAAAGTACCAAGTGATCCCACAGAGGAGAGACCCACGGAGAAAAAACATTGCTTCTTTGACCATGAGAGATGCTGCCTCCATCCTGGAGACACCGTGAACCCAGGGAACAAACACTACCTTTTGCCGAGGGTCCAGTAGCATCTGGTTCTGCTTCAAGTGGTAGCTGATGGCTTTCTTGATATCCTTCCCTCTCATATTTCGAAGCAGAGTTGGTGAGATGAAATTTTCAATTCCCCAGTCCCTTCTGCCAGAAAAATGGGAATGGAGCAAAGGTGATCTCAGCTGTGCTGTCCCCCAGCAACACAACAATGTGCAGAACAACAGCTGCCAGAGGCAGAGAAGGGCAAAAGCACCATGCCTGTCATAGAAGCATAGAATCGTAGAATAGATTGTGTTGGAAGAGACCTTCAAAGGCCATCTAGTCCAACACCTCTGCAATGAGCAGGGACATCTTCCAAATAGATCAGAGTGCCATAACACATCTGGGTGTAGCTCATGGAATATGACTACCTTACTCAAATTAACTTCCATGTGTATCTGCTACTGAGACAGGAGGTGGGTCATAGGAACATGCACTTTCATGCAAAATGCCCATTTTTATGTGGTTATACAGGAGACAATCTACAAGCTTTGTCAGCATAATGGTCCCAATCTGTCTGTGCCTCTCAGAGGATGAAGGTTCTTCGACTTTACTTTGGTTACAAGATCATTACGTAACATCTCTAGCCCTCTACACCCAAAAATGTGGATCATTATTCAGCCCAAGGACTAAATATTCAGGAACTGAGAATGCTGCAGTTGTCTGCAGTCACTTCTCACTCTTCACTGACTGCACACTGTTGGGTATGTCTGGCTGTATGCAGGTATCAGCAGCACTTGCCAGGGTGGTGGAGGCTGAGTGGTGCACTTACTACAGAAATGACTGTTATTTAATGATTGGCTCATCACAAATTCTTAAAGCAGGGTTGTTCTTCGGGGCAAGTGTGATCAAACAGCACTGATATGCAGCACAGCACACTTGCTGCTTGTGAAAGCATTTTTTTGGTATTTTTTTCTAGATCCCATTAATTCACAGGATCTATCACTTATGCTGAAATTAGATATTTCTGAAATAGTTATGGTGGATGAAAGGGTGTAGTGGCTGTGCAGAGTTGATTATTATCTTTTCTCTTAACTACTGCATGAAATCTTAGTATAGTGGCAGGGGCAGCCTGAGTAACCGTAACTATCTGAGAGATTCAGAATTTTATGTCCCTGCTCTACCTACAGATCAGAACCTCCCTCTGCTTAGGCACATGTCCAGATGTTATACTGCACATATTATTCAAGCAGCTCAGCAGGCTAATGACAGGCTCTGAAGCCACCTTGACCTAAAATGACTGGCACAACTAAGAGACTGCAGTCTTTCTGGGTCAGAGACAGTCTTCTTTCCAGAGCTAAGCACTGGGCAAACAGAGCTGATGTCACTTTGAGTTTGCTCCTTGTTCTGCCAGACTTAGCCACAACATAGCACAAAAATTTGGGAACTTACTCAATATATTTCAAGGATACTTTCTGTGGCTGAGCACAAGCATAGATCCTCTCCTGTATGTGCAGAGCAGCCAGACGTAATGCCACACTGCATTTCATTTCCACAGCAAATCTTTCCTGAAGCACATCGCTGCAGCTCTGAAACAAATATGGCTGAGTTAGCATGATGATGTGTGCCCAAGAAGAAGTCAGATTAGGCCTCTGATATGACTATTGTAAGCCATAAAGGGAGCCACTCAGCTAATTTCAGTCTCATTCTGTTAAAAAGACAAGTATGTAAGTTGATTTAAGAGCATTGAATCCAAATGCTCTGTTGCTAAGTGCTCTGCATTTCACATTCATGTAAATGAATTGGCCTGAAGTATGCTTTGGTTTAAAGCAGGAATGAGAATTGAATGAGAAGAGATCCTAGAGCATAGAATGCATCGATTTCACCTGCAAGTAGAGATATTCAAAGGCAATCGGGTCTTCCTGCAGGAGGTCTAAGGGATCCTTTGGGACAAAGCAAACTCTGAAGAGGCACCGGTAGTCGTGAGATTCTCTTTTTTGGACCACCTGCAACAGACAAACAGCATCATGTCACAAGGACTGCTGTAGTTCTTCCCTTCATAAATGCATAGTAAGCCTCTGCCTTGAATGAACTCAGAAATAATTTAAAGATACTGTCAAGTGGGATGAATGCAGATTAGCCATTTGTCCTCCATAAATACAAAGAGACATTGCTAATGTTTGTAATTTTATCTTAAGATTGTTGTCCTCATTTTTGCTTCTCCCTGTGGTAGCTTGGAAGTTCTTTGACAGCAAAGCTTTACTAAATATCCATTGATCTCATCTACTTGCAGCATAACCACGACAGATGCTGCAAGGCCATATGATAATGACAGAGAAAGAACAAAGCTTCTGTGCTTTTATGTTCAGTCTAAGATAACAGGAGCCCTAAATAGACACTTGGATCATCATCATAATGTCAATACAATGTCCCCTGAGCTACACATTAGCATATTTTATTCTGAGAAAATCCCATACAGGCTTACCATCTGAAACAAAGCAGAAATTCGCAGGCACGCATGCTCAGCGGTCGGACAACATTAGCTACCAAACCTCTCTGTATCACAGTGCAACACCAACCAATAAAGTCAACAGCACGGACATAAGATTCCCAAGTAGGCATATTCTCTCAAATTAGATTACTTGAGAATTAGTAGCAGAGCAACAGAATTACTAAGGGAACTAACCTCATGTTTGCAGGACACAAACTTTTGATTTAGAATTTAATCAAAGTGGCACCTGGCTGGGTTAATTCTCTGAGCACCCAGGGAACAGTAAACAGCTGGCTACACAGCTATTTTAAGATTGTCTGAAACAGTCCTCTGTAGATGGGCCTATCTGGCAAGTGGCACAAAGCATGCTCATCCCCTTTATTGCTCTACACAGTCCAAAGAACACTAGTCCATGGGTATTGTTCTGTGGGCACTCTGAATGGAGTGAGACACTTTTGAAAGTGTCATTTCTCCAGGAGCTCTAGTTAATGCTGTAGTCATACATGCAGCAGGGAGAGAACAGCACCTCTGGAGATGGGGCCAAGCTCACACCCTCTTGTGATACCTGCTGAGCTGAGTTTTCTCTGCACTCCACAGGCCAAAATTAATTTGTGCTGGTGATCCCTCTTCCCCCTCGCAGCATGCCTGCAGGGGCATGCAAGGTGTTCTTCTCACCTGCTCGATGAACTCTTCCTCATGCAGCAGGTGGATCTTTGCCACGTTGTACTGCTCCTCCAGAGCAAGGGCAAAGTGTGCAATGCTCTGGATTGAGAGCTTCTCTTTCAAGGTGAGAACAATGTCCTGAGAAGGGAAAGTCCATCACTAGTAAACAGAATTAGACAGAGCTGCTGAACACTGCTAGTATACCACATGAATGTGGATGATTTTAGACTGCTGCTGGCAGCCATGTGGAAAAGCACTGAAAGGGCAGTGGTCACTTAAAATTCCCTGCAGCTAAGAACGTGCTTGGTGCTACAATGCAGTGAAATTTTTAGTGCTGTTTCACAGGAAACCAGTGCCTTTATATACTGCCTTTCCCTCTTAACTAATGGTTTCTGAACACATTGACCTAACAAACCACAGAGGTCTCAAGGCTAGTGAAAGCCTGCAAGTTCATCAGAAATGGAGATACAGGGGATGGCAACTTCTTTGGGACACCAAATACAAGCATGGAAGTTAGCTGCTATGCTATCCCAGCTGGATGTCTAAGCAGCAAAAGAACATGCCAACCAGGCAGGCAGCAGGATGGTGTTCAGAGCCAGCCATGCTGAAAGTTTCAGCCTTACAGTTTTTAGTTTGGTGGTGCTGTGCACTTCTTGTCACCCTTGATTCAAATGTTTGCTGTTAGCCATTCCAGCTTTCTAGAACTCTATGACATTTTGAAGAAATGACAAAGAACTGGTGGCGCACCAATAAACAAGAATTTGAAAGCATAATTGTGCAAATCTTACCTAATTTGGTTGAAATTTGTGTTCCTATTATCTGGAGAATTCTGTTGAAATACTAAGTCTCATGAAAATTACCAGGGTTTTTTTTGGCAAACAGAAAACATTATATAAGGCTTGACTGAATTGAAAGAGAACTCCTTTTCTTCACTCAAGACTCTTAAGGTAAGCAAAAATATTTGACTCACCTCCGTTTTAAGCAAGGATCTCTTAAACAGCAGAGGAACTTTTGAAAGCACCTAACCTGGGAAGCATTTTACCCATTTGAGTGTTTCTGTTAGGATGCTAGTGAGGGTTGCATTCAATTCCAGTAAGGAAAAATTTGTTCCAGATCAGAGGTGAGCAAGTTGAACCTAACATGAGCAGCTAATCCATCTTTTAGAAATTAATCCCTTATAGGTGGGCATTCAAATCTCTCTTTACAACTCATCTCCCCTTTCTTTACTATCTCCCTGCTTTATTTCATTATTTTCTTTTTCGCTGCCCTGCAAGTCACAAGAGTTGCAGAGACTTACTTGCATGAGAGACCACAACACTTTTGTGAAGTTTGGATGAACCAGACAATAAATTTCTCCTTTCTGAAAAAAGTTTTCAGTGCATTATAAATAAAATCTCCTTGCTTTTCCCCTTAACATTCTTTCAGCCTAATAACTCCAGAAACCCTGTCTATTGTGCATTTTTTCTACAGTAACTGCACTGCTGCAGGACATCATATAACCTTTAAAGAAATTATGGCTTCCAATCCCTATGCACAGGCAAATCTTATTAACTCCAACATAAACACTGATTAACTCTAAAGATCAGGCTAGAAAATCTTAAGGTTTGTAAGTCTATGTCTAAGCATGGAAGTTTTGGAAAGTGCTAGTTAGTGGCTCTGGAAAGCAGTACCTTGTATTTTGAAGAGAATGACAGTAACCTGTCTATAATGCCTCCAAGCACAAGTGATTCTAGGTAGATGGTACTGCTTTTCCCCCTCAAGAGGTTAATCAGTTTTCATGCCTCCATAGGGAAACATTTTCACCAGTGCAAAAATGAGGCTGCACAGACAGGAACTTTAAGGAATAACCATCACAACTGTACTTGCTGCGTTTACATGAAATCCACATGATAGCCAAACTTGGCCTCCACTGTTCATGTCCCAGGCCAGGAGACTTGTTCTCCGTCTCATGGGTGCACATTGTCACTGCTGTATTAAACAACCTCCTCTATATTCTGTCATGTGGTCTCCAAAGAAAGCAATGTTAGTGTGGAGAGCTGCTGATTTGCCAGTTCCCACCAACCTATATACTCTTGCCCAACTTCAATCACACTTCATGAAGTGTAATATTCTCACAGCTAAGTTCTTGCCAGTTTTGTGAAAATTGGCTGCTGGAAAGAACAAAGAGGCGAATTAAAGCAACATCTCTGCACAAAGAGCATGGAAAATCCAGTATGCTCAGCATCAGCTGGCAATTCAGTTCCACTAGCTGGCCAATAAAACTGAGAGGCTGCAAATTCCACTGGATGTACCTTTACTACTGGATTGAATTCAGGTGGTGGGAACAAAGGCAGACAACCAAGCATTGTTACCTTGACAGTAGTGCTTGACTCAAACCTGAAAGCCTTCGTCTGTCCATTTTCCAAATATACTTTGAGAACGTTGGGCATACAAAGAAGAGAATTCCCCTGCAGAACAAAATCAACAGCACTAATCCTTGGATGTTAAGCCTCCAGGCACTAGTCTGCTCTGCCTGACACAGCACATGCTAGCATAAACCAAAATCTTTATCTGTTTTTGTAATCCTCTTCTGTGGCACCAAGCTTTATTCTCTCATGATACTTATTGCATGGAACAAGGGAAAGGGCAAAACAAATGTCTTTACCATGAAACTCCAGCCTGTGCAACAGCTGCACATAGCCTATACATGCTTGCTGGTCAGTTCCCACATGATACAGGAGGATTTGGCAGATATTGAAAGCTGAGGGCCATCTTCCCTGGACTGTTCATCAGCGACTGTAGTGATAGGACAAGGGCTAATGGGTTCAGACTGGGGATGTTCAAGCTAGATATAATGAAGTTCTTTACTGTAAGGCTGGTAAGGCACTGAAGAGGTTGCCCAAGGAATGTGAGTGTTCCATCCCTGGCAGTGTTAAGGCCAGGTTGGACAGGGCCTTGGGGACATGGTCTAGTGTGAGATGTCCCTGCCCATGGCACAGGGGTTGGAACCAGATGTTCTTAAGATTGTTTTCAACCTGAACCATTCTGTAACTCTATTACCAGAAAAGCAGTGATGTCTGCCAGGAAAGGCATCTTCCTGGGCACGAGGCCGCAATAACCCCTCACTGACACCTCCCCACTAGCATCAGCAGTTACTTTAAGTTCAGAGCTACCTAAACACTCCACAAATGGATCTTGCACACCACAAGAAAGCTGTAGGATTCAGCTAAACATGTAGGGTATTTATTGAGCATTTCCTTAGGATTTGTGACTCTAGGGCTTCCCAAACAGGAGATGATGCTATCAGGGGTTCTTGAGATGGATCTCAAATGCATTAGACAAGGCACTGACTCCCATAACAAAAGCACCTCCATTGGGTGCTCTGAAATTTTGGGAACTTGGCTTCTGTTCTTCTAGGGCTGTTGAGAGCTGCAACCTTTAGCCTTCCATCTCACTCCTTTAGTACAACTCATCTGCATCTTCCTTCTTGGTTTTGGTGTTATTGTTTTTCAGTGCTGAGAAAGTTACTCCTCCACTCTCGGACTTCCTATTCAGCACATCCTTCTTATGTTCTTGGACCAGCATGCTCCTCCAGTCTATATATAGTTGTCATGACAGTGTAGAGGCTGAGAACACATTTCTAAGATCATCTCTCCTATGTTCATTTGCTGTGCAACACCTTGTAAATCTCACAACCTTGTTCAATCTTGACAGAGAGCCCATATACCCTGAGAGTACTACCAGAAAAAACATAAACCACATCTGAATCTTGTTCCTCCCCTCCCTGTTTCATAGGGTTCAAGCTGCCTACGGCCATCACTGAGAAAAAAAGAGTGAACACTGTCACTGTTCCTGAGACCAAGCTCTAACTGCATGCTGAGTAGCACAGACACTTCACATCTTTGACAGGCTTTGGGTCCTCCATCAATTTAAGAAAAGTGATGTTGCTTTATACTAAGTTCGCATTTTCTCTGGTTGCTCCCACAGTCACAAGGTATCATATGAATGAGGCTTTGTACAGTCAGCACATACAAGAACTTAAAATCTATATAGAAATTCACAGACAAATTAATTATCACCACTCTCCTTGCCAGATCCAATCAGATGGCAAGAGCACCCAGAAGGGATTTCTCTCTATTTTTGAGGCTCTAATAGTCTACTATGAATTACTTCTGAAAGCTTCTACTATGTCTTAAGCAGGTGTACCCCTCCTGTTTTGTCTGGTGCAAGGTTGATTTACTCCATGTTACAGCTAGGCCTACAGCTTCTAATAACACGCTGACTGATGCTGCCTGAGGATCCTGAGGGACCTGTATCTTGCGTAATATTTCTGTTGTATGGAAATACGTAATCAGTTTGCAATAGAAAATGGAGGCTTTATAGCACTGAGGCTTATTAACAATTTATGTTCCCAAACTGGAGTTTCAGGTTTCAACTGCAGAACGCAGCCTCTGGGTTCCTTACAGTTGCCACAGAGATCATTTAGCAATGCTCCATTAAGATGACAAGAGTAGTCTATTTACTGAAACAGGAAGCTTTGCAGTTTTTCAGGGCCATAATACCCACTTTGGCTGCCTTAATACATCAGTCCACTGAAAGGAGAGTAGCTCTAAAGCACTCAAGCAGAGTAGCTGCTGTCTATGGTGAACAGTGTTCTTTCAGATATAGTCATAAATATATAACACATTTATTTACTCCTCCTTCTTGCTAATATTTTACTGTATCCAACTGTTCAAAAGGGAAGCTAACACCATAGAATCATAGAATAGTTAGAGCTGGAAAGGATGTTAAGTTCAACCACCCTAACATGGGCAGAGACACCACATACTAAACCATGCCACCTGGGACTTCATCCAACCTGGCCTTTAACACCACCAGGGATGGCACATTCACAATTTCCTTGGGCAACCCATTCCAGTGCTTCACCACCCACACAGTAAAGAACACCATCCTGATATCTAACCTAAACTTTCCCTGTTTAAGTTTGAAACCATTACCCCTTGTCCTACTACTACAGTGCCTAATGAAGAGTCCCTCTCCAGCACCCTTGTAGGCCCCACTCAGATATTGTAAGGCTGTTATGAGGTCTCCACAGAGTGTTCAATTCTCCGGCTGAACAGCCCCAACTTTCTCATCCTATCTTCATATGGGAGGTTCTCCAGCCCCTGATCATCCTCGCTGCCCTCCTCTGGACTTCCTCCAGCAGCTGCATGTCCTTTTTATGTTGAGGATACCAGAACTGCACACAATACTCCAAGTGAGGTCCCACAAGAGCAGGGTAGAGGGGCAGGATCACCTCCTTTGACCTGCTGGTCATGCTCCTTTTAATGCAGCCCAGGATATGGTTGGCTTTCTGGGTGGGAAGAGCACAGTGAAGCTGGCTCATGTTCATTTTCTCATCGACCAACACCCCCAAGTCCTTCTCCGCAGGGCTGCTCTGAATCTCTTCTCTGCCCAACTTGTACTTGTGCCTGGGATTGCCCTGACCCAGGTGTAGGATCTTGCACTCCGCATTGTTGAACTTCATGAGGTTGCCATTGGCCCATGTCTCAAGTATGTCAAGGTCCCTCCAGTGTATCAACTGAACCACAAAACTTAGCGTTGTTGGTAAACTTGCTGAGGGCACGCTCAATCCCACTGTCCATGTCACTGACAAAGATGTTGAACAAGATCCGTCTCAACACCCACCCCTGACAGACACAACTCATTACTGGTCTCCAGCTGGACATCGTGCTGTTGACTACAACACTTTGTATGCAGCCATCCAGTCAGTTCATTATCCACTGAGTGGTCCATCCATCAGATTTATGTCTTTCCAGTTTAGAGACAAGGATATCATGTGGGACAGCGTGAAACACTTTGCACAAGTCCAGGTAGATGACATCAACTGCTTTGCCCCTTTCCATCAGTTCCATAGCCCCATCATAGAAGGCCACCAGATTGGTCAGGCAGGATTTCCCCTTAGTGAAGCCATGCTG
>JANRGW010035150.1:10826-28983 GCA_024733675.1 Psilopsiagon aymara
GGAGTGAGGGCGGCGGCCGCCAGCGGGGAACTGCGAACGGGCCGGGTGAGGTAACCCCCGCGGGCAGCGCCTCCGGTGCTCCCCCACCGCCTCCCTTCGCAGGGACGGGGAGCCCCGCGGTGGGGGCGGGCTGGGGCGGGGGGCGCAGGCCGCCTTCTCTGGTGGGGAGGTGACCAGAGCCGAGCCGGCGGCGGTGGGGCCCGAGGGTTGGGGGCCTGCAGCCGCCATCCGGGGCTGGGGGTGAGCGTGGGGGCCCCGCGGGGAGCTCCGCGCACTTTACTCCGTCCTCCGTGCCGGGGGTCCCTTTCCCACCTCTGAGTCCTTGGAGGCGGCCCTCCCCGTCCCCTCCTTCGGCCTCCCTGATGGGAACCGAACTTGGGCGCTTTTCTTATTGCTGATTTTTAGGGGGAGAGTAAGGGGTGTCTGTGGGGAGTTCTGCCCCCGCCCCGCTTTGCATAACCTGTCTCCCCAGTTGACTTGTTTCCTCCTTGCACTTTGCCCTTGGCCGGTGGTCTGTGCATGAGGGAGTAGAACTATTCAGGGCCTGGGTTTTGTCTCGCTAGTTAGCTGGATTGCAAACAAGGCCCACCACTTATCTGTATCTATTTATTTTTATATATCCCTTTTTTTCCCCTCCAGCAGCCCAGTGCTGAAGCAAGATTCTGTTCTAGCATAGAACAAGGCCCTTGGGTGTGATATTTTTTAGCAAGCCCTGGAGTGAAGCTGCTGTTTAGCATGCGGAGTTTGAATGCCACAGGCAGTCTGTTGTCTCTTCATGCTCAAAGAATAATTCAGAGGAGCAGCAGTGACTCATTAATAGAAAGTAATAGTTGCATGAAGGCAAACCCAGGTGAAGTTTCTTTCTTTACCACAGATCTACTCTGTGACCTTGGCTCAGTCCTTCTGCATCAGCCCTCTGTTTGCTTATGAATCAGGAACAGTGGTGCTTTCCAAAAACATCCCATGAATAAACATACTAATGGCTGTGAAATGCTTATCTGCTGTAGTAATAACAGGTAGATAGAGATGTGATTTCTACTATAGGAGCATGGAGGCTCTAGCCAGGATACGAGTGTTTACTTGCAGAATTCCCCAGTAGTTAGCTATGCTTTGGAAATGGGCACTTACTTAAAAGGATGTTTAATAACCTGTGATATTGCATGATCTGCACTGTGGTCATCTCACTCTCCATAAATTTATGGAGAGTGTGTGCTAATTCGCTTTCAGAGAGCTGACATTTCACCCTTCAAATCGTTTGTGTGTGCTTTTTTTTCTCCTGTTTGCCTAGAACAAAGCTGGTGTCCTCTTCCACAGCTGAGGAAACCCTGTGAATCCCTAATGTGTCTGATTATCTCTGCTAGTTGGCATCTGTGAACTAGATGCAGTGTTTTGGTAGGGAACTGGAAGAGGGAGAGGAATTCTGATGTACTTGCTGAGTTGAAGAAATTACTTCTGGCACTGGTTTGTAGCTTACTGCAATAGTGTTGAGTGGTACTTGCCAGGGTTGGGTGGTTGTGTTAACTCCAAGCTGTCTCAGGGTGCTTCTGTATTTGCACAGAAATGCTCAAGGGATTGACAGTGAGTTCATTACATGTGTAATGAAAAGAGAAACTGAGTAGTTCAGGTTTAGGAACAGTATTTTCCCTCTCACTTTAATGCTCTTTGTATAAAATCAAATGCCTTATGTATACCATAAGTAGAAGCTTCAATCTAGGAACCACAGAACTGTGCAGGAGTTGAGGTTCACGCACTGCTCGGAAGCAGTGTGCAGCCACTGCAATAACAGGTGAGAGCAGCCAAGGGTAGAGCTGGGAGTTGCTGATTCTGCTGTGAATACTGACCTGAGTAAGCTTTCCCTCTTTACAGTTTTACTTTGTACTAACTTCGCAGCTAGATTGTCTTTTTATCAGTCTGTTGTAGATGGATGCATCAGGAAGCAGCACCGTTTGACTGGTATCTTAGGGGTTTTTTCAAACTAATTTGACCTGTATTTTTTCACTGCTCTACTCAAGTTAATATGAAGCTTCTATAATTGAGTTTTAACATTCAATAGGAAAGCTTTTACGTGTTGAGGGAGGAGGAGCTGCAGATCACACAGTTTTGGGTTGCTTAGTTTGCTTTTTTTTCCCCCCCCCCCTTTTCCTTAACAAAAACTGAAAGCTGTTCTGGTAAAATGGCAGTTCATTGTTAATTCATAATATGTAGGTGCCCTGGAAAAGTGAAATACCCAGTTTCAGAACTACCCTTAGGCATCCTGAATTTATTCAAGCAGGGCTCACTGAGTAACTACTGGAAGTCTCATTGACCTTACTAGCTTTGCAGAGGTCATATTTTAAAACAGAGAAGTTGTGCTTGAACTATTTTTTCAGTGAGTATTAGGAGCAAGTACTTGTGTACGAAATTACTTGTTTGTCCAGCTCTTCGTTACATTTTTGGTTAGAATTATTGTTCATAAGTGCTACAGTAAATCTGGTGTGTTCTTGTCTTTTTTATTTCTCTCATCTTGCTATTAGGAAGAAAATACAGTTTTTGAAAGCATGTTCTTCTTTGAGAAACATGTCGGTGAAACAAACTGTGAGGTTTTATGAACAGGGAGAAAGGCCAGTTCTAGGATCAGAGAAACTTGGCCAGCACCACCCGAACGTATCCGAGTGACATCAGCATTTTCCTGAGCCATTTCTGCTGTTCACTTCTGTCGGTTCCCAGCAGTGCCTCATGTCTTATGTAAGCTCACACTGTACATCCTGTCCTGCTGTTCCCGTGCATGAGAACTCACTGGCGTTATCTTACTGTAGGCTTTGAGTGCTGAATAGTTACTGGCTGCTGCTTGTCTCCAATGTCCACATGCAAATTTCTCATGAGCATGCCGAAGGGATCTGTGCCAGGAGCGTAACGCGGTCCTCCTAGGAGACTTCAGAGGAATAACTTGAAGTGAAACACAGCTCATCCCCTTGCCCTTTGGTAATGGGAACTGTAACCACTGTGGGGTAGTGTGGCTCTGGAAGTAATCGTGAGAGAGGTTTTGCTGGGCAGAAGCCTTGATCTGTTTCATACATACATGGACTGCTAATGCAGTTTTGATGGCTGGTGATAGACCAGCCATAAAACTCAAAGGACGAAAGTTTCAATAGAAGCTTCAATAAGACTGCAAAATAAAGGCCTTTATGTACTGTTACTGTCCTTCTCTTGTTAATAGGTCTTTGAGAGGAATTGTACCTTCAGGTGCTGATGCCATAAGCATGTTCTTGTAGTTAGCATTTAGTCATGCATAATGAAGATGCTGTCACTTGCTGGGTGAAATTGAAGCAAACCCTCCATTATCAGCTCTCAAAACCAAACATTCCTTTTGTTTCCCTTGGCTGCTAAATCTAATTGAAACTTGCTGGCATAAAGTCCTGCAGTAACATAATGCTTATACCTTAATTCTAAGTAAATCAGGCACCTTCCTTGAACATTATCTAGTGTTTCAGTTTGACATAATAAAGTGTTTGTTAAATACACTCTGGGCTCTTTTGTTAGTGCTGTAGCAGCCTGAGAGAACCACATTCCTGCTTACCTGCCTTGGAGGATGTGGTTGTCCTTGTGTGGCCCCTTGGCTTGTTTTGAACAGACAGAAAGTTTCCGTATGAGCACTGATGTAGTACAGTCATGTCCAGGGTATACAGCTCTGCACATTCAAAATTCCATTACATTCTATTTTACTGCTTTCCAGATACTTATGTGGAGGTCCAAATACATGTTGTTATTATTCAGTAGCCTTTTCAGTAGATAAAAGGTATGCAGAAGGGCGGAAGGGTTGATGTGGAGGAGAAGCAGGCCCAGATAGGAGTGCTGATGTGGCCTGTGGAAGTAATGACATCTTCCCTGTGACTTTCCACAAGTGATCTGTCCCATACTGCATGGAATAATTTCTCATTGTAATGGAGAAACAAGAGGAATATAAGACTTGACAAGAAGACTGGTTATCTGAAAAGGAGCAGGTGCAGTGCTTTGACGCTTGAAAGCTAAACAAATTCCTGTAAGTGAGCCCTTCTTGCAGAGTTTAAGGATATTTATTGGCAGAACATCTAAGAGGGACTTGAGTTTTCAAGGAGTTGAATTATCACTGTTGCTTTTATCACACAAATCTGGGAATGCATGGGGTTTTTCTAGTGCTTTTGTTATTTTTGGAGGATATGCAAATCTCTTTTAAAGCCATATGCAGGAAAATGGACAGCAGTGCTGTGGTACATGTTTCAGAGACTTGTAGCAGCTGTAAGTAAACATCATAAAAATAAGAAATTACTTCAAAAGCAAGAGTAAACCTGGTAAAATAAATACATAAAACTTCAGAAGCACCTGCCTGTGTAGCATATTTGATTCCATTGCAGTCTGTTTTATTGCTTTCCTCATACTTATGTGAAGGTCTAGGTACACATTGTCATGATTCAATAGCCTTTTCAGTAGATGTAGGGAAGTAAAATGTAGCCCGGATGCTTAAATCTGCTAAAATATTTATAAGCAAGTTGGCTCTTGGAAGAAGTTTCCCACAGGATGCAGTGGGTGTCAGGTCTAAAGGTCAGTGGCAGACAAAGTGAACTGAAGGCTCTTTTGGATTTATTTTTCTACTTTTTCAGGCAAGCCCTCCTTATGCCAAGAACTATGAAATCTTTCTTTGTTTATTTCCTAAATTTCCCAGTGTTAACAGACATTTGCAGGTTTGTGGTTTGTTTGGAGTTAAGTGTCTTGTTGAAAGCTGAACTTCTCTTTCTTTGGGGGGGGGGGGAGGCAGAAATGAGTGCAGTTAGTATAGTCATGAACTCTTGTAGCAGGGAAGTTCCTGGTGTAAGTCAAAAAAGCCAGATGGAGTTTCAAGCGACTGTCATGTACAGTTTAGGAAACAAACATTCCTGGTACTAATAAAAGGGCCAGATTGGAAGTACATAATTAATCCTAGTGTCCTTTTCAACACATGATAAGATTTGGCTATAGCAGTTAATGGAGGCAGCTGTCAAGTTCTGTGAAACAGTGGGTTGTTTGCCTAAAATAAAAATACCTGAGTGCTTACTCCTCTGTGTATCTGATGGTGATGAGTGCTCATGCTGCAGTTCAAATGGGAAAATAAGTGTGAGTAGTGGCTGACCTAGTCTTGAATAGATTTCCTGTCTTCAATATGTAAAGATATAAATATTTAATAAGTATAATATATCTGCATACATATTTTATGTATATAAATACACTTAAAGAAATAAGCCTATAGCGGTTTTTAAGTGTTACACTGCAAAACCTTCTTTCCATTGGAGTTGATTTGAAATGCAATTAAGTTTATTCACTGTATGTATGTATCAGTGACCTGGAAATAGTGTGCAAGAAGATGTTAAAATAAAGCTGCTGTGATGGCACAGAGTCTGTATCAGAGGCAGACAGGAGAAGGCGTGGGCAGATGGCAGTACAAAACAGGTGAATAATCAGATTGTGCAGAAGCTGAATAGACTGTGCAAGTGAGAGTGCTGTTTGCATGCTTCTTGTGGTTGTGGGTTAAAGGGGGGTTTTCCTTCTGTGGTACAGGAAACAGAGGGGTAGAAAACCTGTAGCTGGAAGCATGCATCATGGTGAAAGCATTGTCAGAGGGAACTTCTGGGGTGAGTAGAGAGGTCAGTGCTTCCAGAACTGTGCACTGGGAATGTTAAAAACCTCTTCAGCTTTATGGACTTCACCTGCAAGTTTGTTCAGCGCATGCATAGCATGGAATAATACTTTAAAATGGTCTAGAATCATAGTACCTGGGGAGTACAGATATGTGGTGTGACCATAGATATTTTCTTTAACAAGAAATATTTGTGATGATCTGTTTATATTATATACTTTACATAGTTTGTTGGAAAATGTTTGGTAGCTGTCTGGCCTAACTGTTCATTGCCTGGCTCAGTTGTTTCCAGGTTGGT
This sequence comes from Psilopsiagon aymara, assembly GCA_024733675.1. Classification (NCBI taxonomy): domain Eukaryota; kingdom Metazoa; phylum Chordata; class Aves; order Psittaciformes; family Psittacidae; genus Psilopsiagon; species Psilopsiagon aymara. The sequence goes on from JANRGW010035150.1 coordinate 16,751, forward strand.
GCTTGGAGGCACTGTAGGAGTGACAAAGGTAAAGAAGAACAAAGGGATGGTTGTGCTGATGAGTGAACTTTGTCAATACAATGGCAATCTCAGTCTTTCCTGTTTGTATTTCATTCAAAATGTTCCTGCCTTTTCCTCTTTTAGCAAGTTCCATCAGTTAAACCAGCAGTGAACTGGTCTAACAGGAGCATGCCCTGCTCTCTAGTAAAGAGGCGTTGCTTTGTCTGGGCTGGCACCTAAGGAGAAGCAGCACAACCCACCTTGCAGTTTAAAATGTATTTAGCATAGATAAGCTTTCTGGTCTTGTGATTACCCTTTAGTAATATGTCAGTTTCCTCCTTATACACTGTCTTCTTAGGATGCCTCAGTCTGAGACCACCAGGAAAGAGTTTTAACAGCACAAGAAGGTTGAGGAAATTTGATGTATATTTCTGCAGAAATGAAGTTTAGAAAGATAAGGAAAAATACATTAAAATATTCACAAGTGCCGTAGATAAGATTTGTTTCATGTCTGAGGATATATTGAATCCTGTGGGAATGAGGAAGTTAAGCTACTAAAAAGTTGGATTGAATTCTTATGTTTCACACTGAATCAACATAGTATTAGGTATCAAAGTGGTATTAGTGGAATTTGTAAGAATGTGTGCAGTTTATGTGAAGAACATAGGAATAAAGTAAGTTAGTCCAAAACAAATCCTCTGCCGTGTCAGAGCCGAGTGGAGAACGAACATTGGAGGCTTAACATGAGTGTCATAAATCAAAATGCCAGATGGGCCTCAGAGGACTTCCTTCACTCACTTCATTGTTTTCTCTGCAAATATGGCATGGTTCAGCCAAGTGCAGGGTTGTCGTTCTTCTGATGTTTGGAGTGCTTCAGTGTTCCTGAAGACCAAGCTCTTGCATGTGTATTAACTTAAACTGCTAACTTCATCGTTCTGTGTTTAGTGCACTGAGTACTTTTACATGCAGAGATCACAAGGTGTGTTGGCAGTTTGGGTGAGTGGTATGTTATGTACTTATGTACTTACTTAGGTTATGGTAACCTACAACAAAGTCTCAAATTCTCGAATTTGTACATTCTGGAAGGTACCATTTCCCAAAGATGATGCTTGGTAACAGAAGATGCCCTCCTGACCCTCTGCAGCTTGGCAGAAAATGCTCCGTAGTGCCTGAGCTCCTGAAGTGTGTATCCCAGGGTACAGACTGCTTGGGGCTGCTGGCACAGAGTAGCTTCTCTTTTTTAGCTTTTTTACTCTCCTTTCCCTGTGTGCTCAGTACCGGGTGAACAGAACAGTAAAATAAAGGGCAGAGCTATTTGGTAGGATAGGTATCGTGGAAATAAAGGTAAGAGTAGAACAGATTGGAACTCAGTTCTTGTTTAAGCAAATGGTGACCTGTCCAGCTGTTAAGCTGCTGTTACCGGGAACTTCTAAGTCTCAGCTGTTGGACCTGGAGCTTCAGTCCTCACAGCAGTACTCGGGCATCAGTGTTAGCTTCGATTTCATATTTAAACTTAAAATTGCTGTGAGTTTTCCATCACGTCCTTTCTTTTGCGCCCTGTCTGGGGCATGAAAGCTGTGTGTTGTTTGTGGTACCCATGTTCATTCTGCTGGCTGACCGGCCTATATTTGATAGCTTCATTATTTTCACATTCTTCTTACAACGTGCTTGGTGTATGTTGTAACTGTAATGTAATGTAACTTTGGGTGTAATGTGTACTGTTAACCTGATGTCTTCTGAGATTATCTTTAGCTTTTTATAGAGACCACATGATATATTATTAGCATCTTGATAAACTTGGTCTGATTATATATGGATTGTGCTTATAAACAGATAAAATTTCTCATCATTGCTCCTCAACGTTCTTCATTTGGAATTTTGCTTGAATTATTCAGTGAACTTAACTAGTAAAATGTGAACCCGAGTAATCAATATTGTGCTTGATTTTAGAAGGATATGTAAACACTTTTTTTTCCATCAGATTAGGTTAAGACAAGAAATACTACAGCTAAGTTTTACTATTACTTTGTCAGGTGTATACTTTGTCCTAATAAGATAAAGGCAGTGTTTTCAAGAATGCTTTTCTTGATGCTGGTTCTCTGAGCTTAACTCTCTGATCTCCCTGGAGGTCAAGGACATCTTTGTTTTCACATAGCCTTTGCTGTGGGATAACCAAGCTGTCTGCTGACAGCATCAGGCACTTTGAGGTCACTGGAACATGGGGAATGTTCTGGTATCAGGGAAGTTAGTTCTCCTGCAGCTTGTCCCTCATCTGTCCCAAATATATCAAGGGAGTATTTCAAGGAAATATCAAGCAAAGACAAGGTGACTTCTAGAGCTGTGTAAAGATTGCTGTGCTGTATCTCTGGCCTCTGTAGCAGACTGTAACACTAAACAGAACTTGCCATGTTCAAACCTTGAATCATCTGTGATATGGGACAAGGAAATGTGGTATTTTCCTTTCTTAAAAAGCACATCTATTTTGACTCTTTCTTCTGATACTTTTATTAATTACTAAATAAATGTAGTAGTTGATATCCTTAAGATATTATGTGCTTAGGCATGACTGTCATTGCATTTTTCATCTTATTTCCGCCTGTGTGATTTCTTTGAGTTCAAAAGGCTCATCAGAACTTTACAGTGAGTTGTTTCACTTTGAATATGATGACTACCTGACTTGTCTTGATAAACACACTGCTTGGATCAGGAACTGCTTAGCTGGTGGTTCAGTGAAAGTCAGGTTATGCCAAATATTAACTAGAAGCACTAAAATCTTAGGGAAGTGAAATGAATCTGTGTACTTAAACATTTGTTGGTTCTAGCAAACTGATTGAAGCTGTGATTCTGTATGTTAGCGTGAAGTTACATACTACAGTATGAGGGAGAAGTACTGGTTTACTTGTTCTTTCTTACACAACACAAACTGCAATGTGATATTCCTTACAGTTGCAGTTAATGATACCTGATTTCTTGCTTATGTGTAAATTAAGAAACAGAGACCTTTATTTACACAGGAAGTTGTGAATGCTCCATCCCTGGATGTGTTCAAGGCCAGGTTGGGCAGAGCCTTAGGTGACACAGAGTAGTGTGAGGTGTCCCCGCCATGGTAGGGGGATTGGAACTGGATGATCTTACGGTCCTTTCCAGCCCAAACCATTGTATGGTTCTATGAAAAGGGAAATGTTTTCCTAAATCACCTGTTTTAAAAGAAAAGGTGGATGTTGGTTTTCTGCCCATGTACTGGTGCACTACAAATCTGTTACTGCAAAATTTTCCATAATAGTTCAGACAGTTTATAATATGCTGTTAACTGGAACTTGTGGCTGTCAGCTTCAGTTATTGCTTCACCCCTGTAGAGTCAAGTTATTTTAGCTGTCTGGTTAATCTTTGTGCTTTCAGGTCCTTGGAGACCGAAGCACTGCAGCGTGCAGGTTATTGAGAACTCTGAGGTTTCCAGTCTTTAAAGCTACTGCTTTAAGTTGGAGAATATTATTAGTTTGAAGAGTTTTACTTTTCAATAGTATTGTAGTTAAGTTGGAAGTTGGGAGATTAAATGTGAGATTTCATTTGAAAATCGAGCTTGACAGATATTGCCATCTGTGATCCTCTCTTGCATTTATGTGGAGCATAAGGCGGCAGAGCCCAAGGCCGCTGACTCTTTGTGGCTTTGTGGAAGAGAGCTGAGTTTTGGTCTGTTGTTGATGCTTGAGTTCATTTTAAGTAGTGGCTGGAAGCCTGTATCTGCAGCATTGCCTGCAGTGAACCTTCACAGGTCCCATTGTACAGGTTAACTTTTAACTACTTTCACAGAGAATTTGTTCTAGAAACGTGATGCCTGGTGCTTATTACCCCAGTACCAGTAACATTTTAATTCTTCACATTCAAAGACAATTGCAAACTGCACATAAAATTGATCATTTCTTTAATTGAATTGATTCCTTAAGGGAATTTCTTGTGATTTTTACAACATTTCTGTTGTGCTGATGTGGTTCCCACTGACCTCTGCTTTAGATCCAGCAGATCTGCAAAACTGAGCATTTGCAATTGGTCACTCAGATGATGAGTAGGAGTAATGGGTGGATGTAAAAAGTACTTTCACACAAGTGTGGCTTATCTCACATTGCAGGTGAACAGTGTAGAGGAGGTTGAGGACTCAACTTATAAATCAGCTAATCTCCAAACACATAGAGACTTTACTCAGTTACCTATACTGGTTTCTTTGGCTTATACAGAAGCAATAGAAACAGATGATGGCTGTGAATGAAGTCACCTTTCAGCTTGTTCAGCAGGTGAAATAAGTGTTAAGGACTGTAGCATCCTGGTTCAAACCTCTTTTGGGGAACAAGGTCTGCTTTTGAAGGGAGCGTGGCAGAATTTCTATCAAGAGCCATGTGTTTGCTTATGTTTTATTTTTGTAGACATTGTATTTCATATGTAAATGTGTTGAAATGAGGTGGATGGCTGTAATTTGGGGTGTTTGGGTAATTTATTTTGGGGAGATGCTTGTCTTTAATGGGATTTTATTTTGGGCTCTAGTGAAGCTCACTTTACAATGCTGATAAAAGCAAATTTGCAATGTAGAAACTCCAGACTTAATGACGGTTTTGTGTGGGAGCTTGGCTTGCATCACTCGTGCAAACTTCTCTGCAGATCTGTACCCTTGACCTAAAGAAGTTACTAATGCTCATGTGTTAGTAGGCGGCCAGCCACCAAAGCAGGCTTGAACCACATCCTTGGTTTGAGGTTTTCACAAGTATTTGTCAGGAATATCAGTATTCAGATGTGTTTTATACTGGCGAAGTCTTCAGAGGAGCTTGTTTCTGAGATGCTTTTGATGCTTCTGACTACTCAGAACATTTTAGTTTACTCCTGCATTGTTCTTGTTTGTCTTTGCCTCTCCCAGGTCAGGATGCTGCCTGGACCACTCTGCAATGTCAGCATACCAGCAGGTGGAGCGTTGGTAGCAGCAGGGCGGGCTGCCGAGTCCCTCCAGCATTTAGGAGTTGCCATATAAGTCCTGCTCAGCTGGTTGCTGTGGAGGTGGGGTCTGCTGACTGTGTTTGGCATGGAAATCTGTGGGAATTGCTCCATCTTAATATGCAGTGTTAACAAGAAATGCCAAAGGATAGCTTCAGACATGCAGTTGATGTGAACTTTGCAGACAGTGAAAGGCATCTTGGTGTTCCTCTGCTGGTTTATCCAAATGCCAGTTTCCTGCAAGGCATGGAATTATAGAAGCTGATCCAGAATAGTTACAAAGTTAATACTAGCTTTAAGGGAGTATGAATGTGCCAAATTCCTTTTCTTTGCTGGTCTTTTCTGTGTCTTTGAGATACACAGCTTGCTTACATTACTGTTTCCCACTCAAAGCATTGATACCAGGGGTCTTAAGTGTTGCTATCATTTTCTTGGGGGGTGGTAGAGAAAGGTTTATGTTGTGGTTAAGCAATTCACCTATATTGCCACCAAAACAAGCAGTCCTGCCCTATACAACACCTTCTTCCTAAGGACTGTAGTGCTGTCCAGTGACTGAGATCAGCTACCTGCTGTAGCAAAAACCTGATGTATTTTCCTTTACTTTTCCAGGATTATTTTATAGATCATGCACTTCTTGTCCAAATAACTGGCACCATGAACCATGGCATTATACAATCCCTGTAACAATGGAGGAAGTTGGACTCCCTCAACTGGAAGCCAGAGGAAGCAGGGCTGTACTTCTGCCTCAGTGCTCTTACAGTGCTCAATGTAAACCATCCTGAAAGTGCACCTTCAGTCAGGCTCTGTACCGTGAGTATTCTTTTCATGTTGTTGGAATGGTCATTGGGTAACAGCCTCTCTCCTAAAGATAATTGCAAAGCAATCCTAAGTTGCACTGAGTGTTGTTCTTATTGCACAATTGTTTTCTATTTGAGATGTGACAAAGATCTCAGCTGCATGTAATTGTTGCATTCATGCGTTACTCTGTAGAGTTTTTCAAGTGTTTAGGTTCTTTACTTTAAAATGCAGCTAATAAAGATTGCTTCAGATTAGTTTTGGAATAACTGGGCTATCTCCAGAATGCCTGTCACTGTAGGCTGGATAGGGACAGTCTTTGCTGCTGAACATGCCAATCAGCTTCCTTTGGATAAAACAAAATTCAAAGCTGTGTTTCTGGACTTGGCTAATGCATTTGATATAAGGCTGTTTAGACCATAGGTAGGACTAGAGCAAGTTCTGAAGTGAGATCATGTGGGACATATGTAGCTTGAGTATTGTCTTCAGCAGGAACTGCTTTGTTTTGCTGATCTCCTCCTCTTGCAGTGCAGTACCCACTAATGTGGGTGTAGGGGTTTGCTGGTTTTTATTGTAGATGCATACATTGGTTAGTTAACCAAAGGGAATATACCAGTTAATGCAAGGAGAAGAGTTCACTTCAGCTACAACTCTTACTGATTGAGTACTTCTCATTCTTAGTTTGAAGCTTGGTGACAACATGCAATAATTGAAGATTTGCAAGCCTGAAGAACCTCCAAAGCAGGGTTATAGTGTCAGGTAATGACCTAGATTTCCCTTTCACCAGACTGTTACAGCTGCTTCATCTCTGGTCCTAGGACTGAGTTGTAGGAACCAGTCCTTCTACTCCTAAATTACTTCTAAACTGTTTATTGTAATTGCTTTAATTCTGAATGTCCCTAAAGCTCGGCATTTATAGTGTGCCTAAAGCAAAGTGTGGTCACACTGCCCATCTTCTGTGTTTAGTTTATTCTGATTTGAAAAGCAAGATTTAATACTGGTAAGAAACAAAATTGAGCCTAGCTAAGGACAAATAGCTATTTTATCTGTAGCGTGTCCTTAAACATGAGGCATTGTGTGTGTTGCTTGAGTGACGTTTAAAACACTTTATCTTCAGAATTGTCTTGGGGGAAATACTCTGCCTTCTTCAACTCTGAGGGAGCTTCTACAAGCAAACTAAGTGCCAATAGCTTTCACATTGCCTATTCTTAAAGATACAGCATAAAGTGATCATCTTGAAGGGGTGTTTTTCCTGACAGAACAGTGAGTAGTCTGCACAGTTGCCCATAGGATGGTGTTTGGCACCACATTTAACTTCAGTAGGCTTAGACAGGAGAGTTCTGGTTTCACTGTAGGTGTTTGGGGTTGGTTGGGTTTTTTTGAGTATTTGGCAGCAGCTGATTAAAATAGTTTTAACATTAAATATTTGTGATTTCAGAACTTGCTGGAGCTGCCAGCACTGCAGTATATTGATAATACCTGGCTATTTATAGCAAAGTCTGCACTGATGTCATCTATGGATAATTCCTTTTCCAAAGACTTACTGACTTCATGTCTGAGGGTAATTCTGTAAACAAGCCTGTGGGTGCTGGAAGCGTGTCACAGCAGCTCTGAGATCATGGAGTTGCGAGGATAACGGTCAGAAGAGACTTCTGGAAGTCTCTGGTCCAGCCACTTGATCAAAGCAGGGCTCTAAGTGGTGGGCTTAGCCATGGCTTTGTCCTGTGAAGCCCCCAAGGACAGGGAATCCACTGCCTCTCTGGAAAGCCTGTTCTGGGCTTCATCAGCCTCCTGGTGAACAAGTTTGTCATTGTGTCCAACCTGCATTTTCTGTGCTGCCTTTTGTGGCCATTGCTCTGTCTTACCCTGTCAGCAAGTGCTGAGGGGGTTTGTCTTGACTGTCTTTAGAGGTCTCATCTTGTAGCTGTAGACAGGTCTTAGATGGTCTGTAGCTTTCTCTTTGCCAGGGGAAACAGGCATGTCTCCCTTCATTTTTTTCCCTGTGGGTGATGCCCTTAAGGCCCTTGACCACTATGGTAGCCCAGGGCTGGACCCTCATTGGTTCCGCAGCATCCTGTTTGAAGTGAGGGTCCTCACATGAGCATTCAGTATCCCTTCCTTGCAGTACTTTCTGCAGTGAGATGTTGGCTCCTGTTTTCAGCTGCCTTCTGCCCCAGCACCCATTCCATTTGCAGCAGGGCTGTTACTCAGTTCTCTCAGCACATGCTGATGCATGGGGCTCTTCTGCCTTGGGTGCAGAGCTCTGCACTTTTCCCTCTTGAACCCAGTGAGAGACGTGAGTCTAGTGGTATTTGTGCTTGTCAGGAACCTCCTGTCAATGCCGTGATGTTTCTTCTAGGTACTGTTAGTTTCTGTGTAGAACACAGCAAAAGAAGACTAATATGGTAGCTGGTAAGTGCATTTGATAGAGTCATAGGATGTTTGGGTTGGAAAGGACCTTGAGATCATCCAGTTCCAATCCCCCTGCCATGGACAGGGGCCCCTCACACTCAACCATGCCACCCAAGGCTCTGTCCAACCTGGCCTTGAACACCGCCAGCAATGGAGCATTCACAACTTCCTTGGGCAGCCCATTCCAGTGCCTCACCACTCTCACAGTAAAGAACTTCTTCCTTATATCTAACCTGCACTTCCCCTGTTTCAGTTTGAACCCATCACCCCTTGTCTTATCGCTACAGTCCCTGATGAAGATTTCCTCTCTAGCATAGTTGTAGGTCCCCTTCAGATACTGGAAAGCTGCTCTGAGGTCTCCACGCAGCCTGCAGCCAGGTGGTTGGTAAGCAAAACTTTTTAACAGTCACTATGAAAATCAAAGATTAGTGTCATGGTTTAGAGAGAAAATTCCTGCTAAACACCACTTCTGCTCTCCCTCCAAAAACTTGAGTGGCTCCTTCTTATTGTAGTGCAGTAACTGAGTTCTAAATGTGACATTGCACAAGCATGCAGCGTGATTCATATTTGTCAAGATTCACTCCTGGTGTACTTACAGACTAGGAAAGTCTATTTTAGTTCTTGTTGTTTTGTGAATTATTGAAGGAGGTGGCTCGATTCTAGAGGAGATGGTGTTTGAGAGAGAGGCTGTGGAAGTAGTAATTTCCTAAGTATACTTGTCAGATCTTGTGTTAGACTGACTAGAGAATACAGAGTAATGCTTTCCAAATGAGCTGTTTTGCCAGCACATTATGTCTGTTTCCAATGACTGTCAGTAAACCCTGAAAATAACTTGGTGAAATCTACATCTTAAGTAGAGATAATCATGTTGAGGGTAGTTGAAAGGTGTTTTGTATCGTGTTTTTTCTATACTATATGCTTTTTGTTGTAATTTTGAGTTCCTTGATGCTGAAGTGGGTGCTGTGGCGGCACGCTGTGCTTGTGTGGTCTGTTCCTTTGTGGAAGCAAGCTGTGTTTGTGCGCTTAAAAGAGTAGGTCTCTTGGGTGTTATTGCAAAACAAATAATTAACTTATTTTGCTTTGAACTTGAAGGACAAAGACTCAAAAACCAAGTTAAAAAGTACAGAAACTTGTAAAGCCAAGTGCCATGCACTTATCTGATGTTTGCTTGGTGCTTGCTGGGCTGAGCTTATTTTCTTTCAAGTAAAGAGCAAGGTTAGGATTGATTCTGGTGTACAGCTCACATCTTGGTCTGATATCCTTCAGGATTTAATTGCAGTGGAGGAGTTGAGCTCCCTTTATAGACAAGGGGAAACTCTGTACTTTCCCCAAAGGCTGCAGTAACAATCTCCAGACTCTGCCTACCAAAAGGAAGTGGGAGAATGCCAGGATTTGTCAGGGCGGCAACTATACCCGTTTGCAAGGATTGGAACACGTAAACACAGAGCTACCTTTAAAATGGGAACATTTGGCTTGTGTTGCTGAAGATCCTTTGGTGCCCTTAGCAGTTTCTCCAGCAATCCAGTAACATGGTGTAGACTGAACTGTTGAACTGCTGAGGGTAGCAGCCTACCCAGACCTGGCTTTGTTCTGTGAAGGGACTTTGCAGTATGAATCTCTCCTTGCAACACTCAACTTGTTTCCATCACAGTGTTACAGAGAACTATTGTTGGCAGCTGATATCACCAGAGAATTATAATTGCAAATCGGAGCGAAAAGTCATTAAGTGAAGGAGTGTGGTAAATGCGTCACTGCTTTGAGTCTGCTGCACCAGACTCAAGTGATAGCCACTCAAAACCCCAAAGAAAACACAGCCTGGCCTAACAAATCACGTATTGATGTGGCTTTTTTGGATTTCATCTTATTGGTGAGGCTTTTCCATTCATGCTTGTCCATAGTCGAGGCAGCAGGCATGGAAGGCTTCAGCTTGCTACTGAAAATTGTAAACACTGAATTATTTGCAATTAGGTTGAGCTCTTCTGGTACTACTGCAAAGAACATCTGTTAAATATATTCTTTGGTTCAATTTCTTGTCAAGTGTTGGGGTTGGTTTTTGCCCTCCTGCAGCTGCCTTCCACTCTCTTTAAGAGATATCAGAGAATCTTAAGATGCTTTGGGTTGGAAAGGACCTTCAGATCATCTGCTTTCAACCCCCCTGCCATAGGCAGGGACACCTCACAGTAGGCTATGTCACCCAAGCCCTGTCCAACCTGGCCTTGAACACTGCCGGGGATGGAGCATTTGCTACTTCTCTGGGCAGGCTGCTCCAGTGCCTCCCCACCCTCACACTAAAGAATTTCTTCTATATATCTAACCTGAACTTCCCCTGTTTCAGTTTGAACCCATCACCCCTTGTCCTGATCAGATCCATTACTGTATTTTCAGTCATGTGAACTTTGTGTTTTTCAGACTGGAGGATCCTCGGAATCTTGTACCTGAAGATGCCTTTAAGAAGATGGAGTTCGTTTTCTACAGACAGTTTTGTCATCTTGGACCAGAGATTCAGGTTACCTTGAAAGAAGAAAAGGCAAACTATGGACCCAACTTAAGAATTGAAAGGCTCTTCAGAATAACTAGGAGGCTTGTAGAGGTACCTAAAATATGTTTACAGTGACTTGTTTTAATAGCTTGTATTTAAGTATCTGCAAAGGGTATTTGATTGTACAGATTCATTTGGTTTAAGATACAACTCATTGTTACTGTGCACAGTATAGTTCTAATTTCATAATTTCAGCTATTCACCTTTCTCTTTTGGCCTTTCTTACAAAAAAGGAATTTTTGCCTCATTCATGGTAAAGATCTACACTGAAAGCAGATTTTATCGGGGGATGATTTCTTGGAGATAGAATAAAACCACCATGAAGTGGTTTGGATTGGAAGGGACCTTAAAGTTCATCCAGTTCCAACCCCCCTGCCATGAGCAGGGACACCTTCCACCAGAGCAGGTTGCTTCAAGCCCCATCCAACCTGGCCTTGAACACTGCCAGGGACTGGGCAGCCACAGCTTCTGTGGGTAACCTGTGCCAGTGCCTTGGCACCCTCACAGGGAAGAACTTCTGCCTTGTATCTAATCTAAGTCCTCCCCTCTTTCAGTTTAAAGCCATTCTCTCCTGTCCTGTGCCTATGTGCCCCTGTAAAAAGTCCCTCACCACACTTCTTGTAGGCCCCTTTAGGCACTGGAAGCTGCTCTGATGTCTCTCCCTGAGGAACCTTCTCCAGGCTGAACAAGCTCAAATCTCTGTCTATTTTCATAGCAGAGGTGCTTCCACCCTCTGATCATCTTTGTGACCTCCTCTGGGCTTGAAGCAGGTACTCATCCTTCTTATTTTGGAGGGCCCAGAGTTACATTAGATTCATTCTTTCCTGGTGCTATAGAATTCACAGCCTGGTTTAAAAACTCCTTCTACCTCTTGCACCGAAGTTGCTTGTTGTGCTGTGTCTGTGTTAGTGATACAGAGCAGCAGTGTCCTTCCTCAACATACCCAGGAAATGCAGTGATAAAACCACTCGTATATGCTTCCTCCTCCATCATCATTCATTTGCATTGTTAACTTCCAGTGCTGCAGTAACCTGTCTGGGTGTTTGAAGCTCACTAAAACATAGAGTCAGTATTTAAGGCAATAGCACAGATGTGAAATCACTGCGTGGCATAAGTGCTACTGGAAATGATGTGAGTTGGAATATGTATGAGCTGCGAGATTCGGTTCTTAAAATATTACATTGATTCAGGCACAGTCTGCCCCATGGCAAATAGTTTATTTTGTTCTTTGTGGTCTCTGAGAAAGTGGAATTAAAGTGCTTGTGAACTATATGGTGGAAGCCTAAGCACTTGATAATTCAGAGTTGGATGAATTATCCGTGGGTCCCGAAGGAGCTGCAAAGGAAGTTGCTAAGCCCCTGTCCATCATATTTGAAAAATCATGGCAGTCAGGTGAAGTTCCCGACAATTGGAAAAAGGGAAATATAACCCCGTTTTCAAGAAGGGGAAAATGAATGAGCTGGGGAACTACAGAGCAGTCAGCCTCACCTCTGTGCCTGGCAAAATCTTG
>JANRGW010035153.1:0-41452 GCA_024733675.1 Psilopsiagon aymara
TGTCCCTGCCCATGGCAGGGGAGTTGGAACTGGATGATCTTGAGGTCCTTTCCAACCCTAACTATTCTATGATTCTATGAGACAGATGTCACCTCATGGTCACTAAATTCTGCCCTAGGAAACATCTGTTGGAGCTGCCAGTTCCCAAGGCTCAGAGTCCTAACTGGTTAGTGCTGCAGTTCGCTTGGCTGTCACAGGTAAAAGACACTGCTTTCTTAGAAGGAACAAAAAAGGAAGAAAAAAGAAAGGCCGAATATGCAGCAGTATTTCAGACTCCCAATAGATGCCTTAAAGCCTGATCACTGGAGAACAGATACTGTCAGTGTTTCTGGGCAACCTGATAGAAATCTGGATAAAAAAACAGATAGAAAGTGATGTTACAGAGAACACAGGGTCCTGAAAGTATTTTCTGCTTCATAGCATTGCCACCTCAATTTCAGCCAGGATGAATCAAAGCCAGACATTGATGTCTCCCAGGCATTGGACAATTGTAAGGAAAAAAAATTGATGGGAAAAAAAAAAAAAACCCAAAGCTAAGCATCATCCATATATTTACTGGTACTTCAACCCATAATAGCCTTATATAAATATTGAAAAGAACCAAGGCAGTGTAAGTGACATAAGAGAGCTGGAACTGGGAACAAACCTGCATTTTTCTCTCTCACCCTCCCAGGAAGAACTGGCCTCCTACAGATCAATCACAATCTGGTCCTAAGCCTGCTATAACTGTTACAGTCTGGATATAATTCAGTCCAAATGCAAACATTTGTATTAGAGGGTTTCATGTTTCACCCTGAAAAATTAAACATGCTTAAATGGCCTAGGAAAGGTGGCAGTGATATTCAGCAAATGGCTTACTCAACTCTAATCCCCTGTGCAGTCATTTGTAGGGCAACAGAGATTTACCATGATTAAGATATTTGCTAAGGATAATATGCCTTTTATTGCTGCCTGTTTTCAGAGACACTAGCTTAAATATAACTCAGTAGAGAGAAACCAAGGAGGGAAACAGCTGTAGGCTTTTCTGAACACATTTTTAAAGGTCATTATATGACATGGATATAACATAGCTAGAACAATTAAGGGAAAACAATTATAAATGTTTCTAATGGAAAAATTGGCTCTCAAACTGTAAAGTGAACAAGAAGACCCTTTGTAATTACAGGATGCATACAGTAATATTGAAGTATGGACCTGTTGTAAATAAATTTACTCAACGTCTTAAGAATATTTTCACCTATGGTCCACGACAATTTTCAGAATGATCATGATTGGGAAGCTCAACACTAAATGCCAGTTGACTCAATCTCTGTAACACCTTAGATATAAAATCTCTTAAAAAGATTTTGTGTCTAATACAGGGACAGAATGCATTAAAGCCAAAGGTCTACCTTGCTTAAAATTGTATCTTTCAACAGAATTTGAGAAAAAGTGCATTAAATTTTGCTAATTAAAATATGCATGCTTCACATAGTGCATAATAGTTGACCCTATTTCTCAGATCAAAGGGCTACAAATACATGCAAAAAGAAATCTGTGTTCCTCACAAAATCCTAAAGGATTTAAAATCTTGGAATTGGGAATCTGATCAAAGAAAGAGATTTTTTTGGAAAGAGATGGTTAGGCCCACTTCCTTATCAGGTCAGGATTTTTTTCCCCTAGAAGACTATCTTACCTAGTTTATAATTTAAATTAATGACATCGCTCTCAAGATGCCACTTTAGAACCAAACTGTACTCCATGTTGGCCAGTAACTTCTCTTTAGCCCAACTTTTGCCTTGCTCACATTCACCTCAGCTTTGTTAGCTGCTCCACTGCATACCACCAAAACCAAGAGCATTTCTTGCCTTGAAATGCATTCTATCCATCCACTCCACCAACACCTATTTTCCTTTAACTGATAAATTAATGTGTTTAACTACTGGGTAGCGGTTAGTGTTGGCTTGTGAAAAAGGGCATAGGGGCAATTCCCATTCTCTCTCGGCCACTCACTCCAGATGAACTGTGTTAATGGCAAATACATCTCCAGTGCTCCATGTCACTCTTCCTGTCTATACTTCTTACTGCACCTGTCACATACAGATTGGTTGCAATGTTGAACAGCTGAGATGCGCAGTGGGCCAGATGATGCAAGTGGAATACACAGCCTTTTAGTTACTAACTAAAATTCAGCAAACTTTTATGGATGCTGGAAGTTATTGACAAATAATAAAGATGATGATCTCAGATGTGGTAAGATGTTACTCATTTCAGCACATGTCTAGGCAGAATACTTAAATTGTAAAAGTCACCACACAGCAATTTTTTGAGTCATCCTAAGAGAAAAGCCAAAATAAGGGTTAATCATGGAAACATAAAGTCTTTACTATGGATGTAGTCACTCCAGACCACAATTCAGAGGACAGATGACACCTCTGGAGATTGTCCAGAACAACTGCATGTTCACATCTGAGTCAACTAGAGCAGTAGCTGAGGATCACGTCCATTCAAGTTTTTAACACCCCCAGGGATTGAAACTCCACAACTTGCTTGGGCAGCCTGTTCCAGTGATCCTGTTAATCATTTGAGTAACAAGTATGGGCAGTATATCCCTTCTGGGGAAACCAAGATGAGTCTCCAAGACAGGAAACCTATTCAACACTAGGACAGACACCTTTAAGCAGCATCTTGTACGAGAGTGCCTGTGCAACATGACTGCCCATGAACAGTGCATCTTGGAGATATCTATCCAGTAACCTTATTTGTAAACTCTGACCCTCATGTTATGTATTTTTACTTTCACTCACAATCAGCTAATTCCCAAGACCTGTAAGATTTATAGATTATTTTTTTCTTGAGTGCATATAGAACTAAGTCCATCCTCTCAAAATTAAAATAAATAAATGCATGTGAAGGCAGAGAGAGCAGAGGTGCCTTGGACAGCTTTCACTGATTCCTTCACTCTTACACTCTTTTGAGAAGAGGGTAATTGTATTAAAAGGATATTCTCCAGTCTGTGCTCCCCTTCAAACCTTTTCCCACACTTCTACTTTTGCGTTTGTATATTTACTTTCCATGTCAAGCACGCATTTGTTATTTGAGTTTTGCATCCTCTTTACACTTTAGAAGATTTAAGCAAATTCTGTCCTCCAAATCCTTGAATGCAAATAAATCATCAGATTTGAAATTCCTCACAGTGGCAAATGCCCACTCTTTAGAACAGTGCACATTGCTCTGACTCCTTGCTTTCTGTTTTCTTCCACTTTGCTTTCACTTACAACACATATCTCATATCCTGAGTTCAAGAGCATCCTCCTTATCTTCACAAACCTGCTACTAACCTGAATGCTACTCACCTACCATTAATCTCAGGATTTGAATAAATCCATTTCAATCAAGTCACCATTCCCTTAGGCAGGACTGAGTGGAGGAAACCTTTCCAGGACAGCAAAGGTCTCCGGAGTCCTCAATTACAGCCTTTCCTCTGATTTCCCCACAAACACTTATGCTGTGGGCTACCTGGTCATTGCCTCATTTCAACAGCCAGGATCTAAAAAGAATCATCATCCCCTTTTATTTGGCCCATACAAAAGTCAGAATGTCACAAATTCATACATCTGTACAGAAATATTTTTTAACATTATTTCTGTTCAATTTTCTCTTGAGAAACTTTCTGTGAAGATGCTATAATTCAGCTTTTTAAAATAGAATTTTGCTGTCCTCAATGGCATGGACTGCATGGCTTACTTCTGCAGAAGCCAATCTGAAACTCTGAAAGATACAGCTTGGGTGACAGTCCAGAGTTATATCCAATAAGCAGTTTGCCAAATTCAGGAGTACCCTGAAAACTCAAGCATGGCAAGTTTTAAAGGTCTGAAGACATTTTGACAAGCAAACAGATTGTTCTTTGCAAACAACCTTGTCAGATTCCTTTAAAATTACATTCATCATGCAGCCATCCAATTTACAATGCTTAAAAAAGGCGCCTTTCCTCACTGTCACTTTCATTAGTCTGAAGTAGTTGTCTTTTTATATTCTGCTGCGTGAAGGCTGGCAGTGATGCAAATTAACTGCTACATTTAATTTCCAAAGTAGAGTTCAGAAGCACCTAGTTGCACTTTCCTGTTGGGGAAACAGAGGTATATGGTTATCTAAGGAGGAAAAAGGGAACAATATCAAAATATATATGCTAAACTGTGAGATGAAAGTTAAGCAAAACACTTGGGAGCCTGGTACAAGCTTAATTCTCATCCTACTTCTTCTATTAATGAATTTTGGCTGATTTTCTGAAGCAGCTGTGACTTGCTGGTGTTCCACTGCCCGAACCTCTGCTTCGCTATTTATTAGTCCTCCTTCCAAGGACCTGAGAACCTGCTGGCTAGATTTCAGTGAAGCTTGTCAGAAATGTTGAGATGACAAACATAGTCAAGTCCCAATACATTTTTTAAGAACTGATGCGCAATTACAAAAGAGAGACAAATCGGTGCCAGAGCTGGTTAGAATTGTTGCACTGTCCCACCAGACAACCCGCATGGATGTAATTAACGCCTGGCTAATTAGCATGAATATAAATCTGGACTAGCTACACCACAGGTGGCAACATAAGAAGCATGGTATAAACCTTTGTTACCGCAGTGAAAAGGTGGGGGTGATGCACTAAGGGAAAAATTTCTTGAGGATGTAAGGAAAAAGACTTCATTATTACCATTGTTCGTGGCACTTTTGTTCTTCTCTTCCAGATATTTTAATTATAATGGAAAGGAAGAATTTAGTCTTATATTATTAAAACAGTCTTCTCCAAATGTTAAAATAATCGCAATAATAATTCTGACACAGGAACATTAAAAGGATACCTGATTGATATTTTTACACAGAATCCATGTGATTGCCTAGAGAATAAAATATGGGAAAATTCAGTCTACTAGATTAAAAGCTAGGTCACTACTGTTCTAAATAAATGCACAGTATTCTCTCAGTGGCTTTGCCTGAGAAGAAAAAATGTAGCTGTGAGAAATAGTTAGCAAATCTCCTAAATTCATCACAGATGCTTTTGAAGTCCCACTTCCCAGAGACATGATTAGGTGACAACCTCCAGAGCCTTCTAAGTAGTCAGAAAAATAAGTGTGTGACTGAGAAGAGCTTGATAGACCATTAGTATGACAAAAAGCTGAATATATCAGCACATACCTGTGTTAAAAAAATGTATAATTAATTTGAAAACCAAATACAGGACTGATATTGAAAAAACATTGCAGAAATCCACAGTATAGGGAAGAATTCATTACTATGCATCTGCTTCAGAGAAGATCTACTGTTCTTTATTTATTTGAGGAGAGCAATTGATGCTTTCTGTCTTGAATAAGTCCATATACATGACCACCTGCAGAAGCACTGTATAAATTTAATTCCCTCTTTTGTGAGGCCTATACACATTGTTTAAACTGTAGATCCAAAATTCCACAGAAGCAAGCCTTTTCTGCATCTCAGTTTGGTTTATAAAATATTGTTGCTTGGACATGCTTTTCTTCTCACAGTTCTTCATCAGTATGCCAGAAAATCTTGAAATCCATTGTTCTGAGCTTGTGAAGCTCTACCACAGTAGGAATGTGTTGAGATTTAGATTTATAGGTTTCATCTTTAAAATCTTGGTTTCCCTGTGTTTATTCTGGCCAATTGCCTGAAGGACACCCCCTTGTTCTTTTGGGGAGAAGGTTTTCAGATCACTCGCTCTGGCAGCAGTCAAAGCCACCCATCACACCTGGAGCACCATCCACAACAAAGGCTCCATCATCAACACAGCAAGGTACCACAGGTGCCCGCAATGCCTAAGGATGGGCTGGATCTCCTGAAGTTTGTGAGGGTAAAAGCTCACAGTTACTTCTGTTAATGCTGTTGACTCATCTGGCCCATCATAGAATAGCTGTGGTGTATCTCTCTTGTCCACTAAAAATTTGTGGTTTAAAAGGAGGTTTTTAACCCTCGGTTTTTCTTCCTCAGAAAATTTAAATACCAATGGACAAAGGGGGTCTACAAAAAATCACAGCTTAGTATTTATGCAATTGAGGCAGATTTCAGAATTTGTCTTTTTTTAGTGGCTCACATCTGGATACTGGAGACCTGATCCCGGTGGAAAGGGAATCTTTCCCCCTCCACCAGTAAGAAGCACCCTGGTCTTCACTGGCTCTTTATTATGTCCATCAGGGCTCGCTGATGAGGTTTGAAAGAAAACTCTGTGTGTGTGTGTGTTATTTATTTTTTCTTTTTAACTGTCCTGGGTCAGCAGCAGTTTCCTTCTTCATGGGAGCAGGGACTGCCAATAATCTCTGCATTTGCTGACAATGAAATCACACATTCCTCTTAATCCCATGCCTGACAGACAAGTGATTAGTGTGCTACAGAGACAGGGCTATTTGACAGCACCTGAAAATCTCTGTGCATCAACGGCTTTAAAGAATACTAATCATTAGCATTAAAGTTTCTCTGACCCCAATTGTAGGCTGATAGATCTGTCCTCTGTTATTTATAACATTCTTTTATTTACACCTTTTCATCACCACAGTGTTTGCAGACTGAGGTTTTATTGCCCTTATAAATTTCCACTCCCTGCACCATTTTAACAGTTTTGAAATAATACAGATAAGTAAGAGCAAGCTGATGAATGCAGGAGGCAAAAGGCTTATTCTGTTGCCTCAGTGGCTGGGACAGAAGGATGTGCCCATTAAACACCCCTCACTCCATTGCTTGGCTTTGGAAAGCCTGGCCCACCAAAAAGCAATGCAGCGAACAATACAGTGAACTTCTCCTGCCACCAATAAATCTGCCTTACAAAGGAGATTAATGCTTTTCTGCAAGGGTTGATAACTACAGAATTACCAATCTATCCCAGCACTAAAATCAATCACCAGTGTTAGAGGGACTAAGAATACATTTAGGTCCCTCTTCGCCTCAGCTGACATTTCCACAAAAGCTCTGTTCTTCCCATAGCCCTCTGCTCTTCCTCATTGCACTTAGCAAATTATGACTAGGGAGTGAAAGCCTCGAGGATGTGTGATAAGAACGGGCTTTTCAAGCCGTGGTTACCAAATTTAACAGAAAATGTGTAATCCTCAACCAAGCAAAGTCAATGGGAAACCCTGCTCTAGACTCAATGTTGAAGGAATGGATTATAGGGAAATTAAAAGTTGAACAAGATGCATTCACTACAAGCCTAGGCGGTCCTTCCAAATGCCCTTTCTATCCTTTTCAGCCAGTCCAGCTGAAATCTGATGAGCAGACCTGACCAATTACCCAAAATACATAAGACAGCTTTACATTCACCAGCAAGTAAGGATTGCCAACACAAAGGATGACTCTGCAGTTTTTCGGTAGCTGGAAAACCTCTGCCATCAATAATGGCATTCTGCTCTTTGTACAGGTTTTGCAGTGTCACTAGCAAAAGAAACCACACATCCTCACCAAAAGGCAGACACTCTCAGGACACAGCATTGCAGCTGCATCACTACCTGATAGAGTGCAAATTTGAAGATGACAATTTTATCTGAAGATGATCTAATCAGAATTAATTCCTATTTGATTTAAAATTCAGTTTCTTTCTAATTAAAATTGCCTAGGGCTGTTAAGAAAACTAAAGTTACCAGAGTAAGATTTTGTCAAGGACATCAGAATGGGCATTCCCCATGTTTGGAAAAAAAAAAAAAAAAAAAAATCATTGACATTTCACAAAAATTGACTGGGCCTCAGATTAGAATTAAATCTATGGCGGAGAGAATGACTGCCTTCTCTCTTCAGGTTGATTTTCAGCCCAGGTTGATTTTCAGCACGAAAGATTTCCCATAAATCAAAGCTATGTGTTCTGAACTAGAACAAAGTGAACTCCCCCACCCCCTTTCCTCCTCCTACCCACACACAAACTTTCGGCACTTCACCCTTTACCAACAGACGCAAGTTTCCTTCCCAGATGCATTTCGCAGAGCCTTGATGTGCCTCTCACAAAAATGTTTTTGTATTGTTACAGAGGAATTTGAGCTGCAACTGGAGCCCAGGTCACAATCCAGGCCTTCTGAAACTTCAAAGGCTTTCAGCTTACATTTGTGAATAGAAGGGAGAGCAGCAAAGTTTGGATTTACACATTGCTACATCCCTGGGATGATTAATACAGGGAGGCTTCTTACCCACCAGCCTCCAATTATCACATCCAGCTTCTCCACACAGCATTTAAAATGAAATAAAATTAATATCATAATAAAAAACACTGGATGGAGATTATGTCTCCCAGAGTCCTTCAAATCATAAGCTGAAGTAGCAATTGCCAAGTAGGAAAGAGGGAAAAATATCACTAAAGCATTACAGGAGGCTGCAGCTTACTCTGTTCAGAGCTGAGAAAGGGACAGTGCATCCAGGACTGAGTGGGAATGGCAGAGGAGGAGACAAGAGAAAGGCACTATGTGGGGGACTCTTGGGGGAAGTTACAAAAGCAAGTGCCAGCAAATGGCCACTCAAACACACCTCATTCAAAGTAATCCCTTTGTAAAGAAAGACAAGCATTTATGTTCTCTATTTTGTTCAGGAGCATTGGCACTTCTGAAATAGGAAAGCCAAAACAATAACCAAATGACCAAAAAGCCACCATGGTCAAACAGCTTTTGTGCAGAGACAGATCAATCCCGGTAAAATCAGCTGCAATAATATTGCTGGGCTGCAAAGAGGTGAAGTTATTTCTTCGGCATGATTTGGGCAGCCCCAGCTAGGATTAGACTATACAGCCCCTCCAGAAAGTCTGGCGCACAAAGCAAGTATTTCCTACCTTACATTAACACACAATCTTACACAGTTCTCTGTCTCTGAAGTGAGGGGGATGAACAAACCCTGAATTGTTTGAAAAATGTTGGTGAATTCAGATTTCAGTTAAAGCGAATTCATATTCGACCAATTAATCAGTATGTTAATTCCCTCTAATTATGTGCTCCTGCAGTCTACCCAGTAATTATACTTAATGGGTCTAAATCAAATCAGCATGTTACCTGAGAAATAATTGGATTTGTGTGCAATTTCTTAATGATCCTGAAAGGTACTCTGGACATTGAAGTCCTCTGGGTGTTCAGGGCTTGGTCTTAGCCTTCAGTGTGCTTTGGTGTGGATCTCCAGCTACATTGGCCCACGTAAGTTAAATATGCCCATTCTCTTGTGCTGACGCCAACTGGCATGGGATGGTGCACAGCCATTCTCATTACCTCTTTTAGCCTCTAAACCAGGTGGCTGTATCCAGACTTCCCACTGGCAGCCACCTAGACCAGTTCTAAATGCCAGACTACATCTACACTACCAGAGAACAGCTACAGGTTTCACCACTACAGCAACAGGTTCCAAACTTGACTCACTGTCACATTCTAGGGGCTCTCCATTAAGGCTGTTGATAGCAGGATGACTGGCAGGAGCACCTCCAAGTTTAGAATCACAAGTCATAGTTGTGCTCTACGGAGACATGTACTGCGCTTTTGAACATCTTCCCACAGGTTGGTACGTGTTAGAAGATAAGGCCCACATGCTATGGGAAAATAAAATAAAAGCTAAGCCTCTATGCACTTTGATAACCTTAGCCCTCAAGTCATGCAGCAGCAATAAATCTCACTTGCCCCAAACTGAGAAAGAATAGAGCATTTTATTGATTATTTCTGATCTCTTTAAACATCCTATACCTTAAAATTTAAAGCACACATACACATGATGTATTTATTTTTTACAGACACAGAGAATACTCAGGACTGCCAAATACCTGACATTTAAAAGCAGTCCCATGCACATATCTGAATACTGTGCATGCAAGACGAGTGTCCATTAGACCCTAGATCCATCCATCAGATCAGAGGAGACCATGACTAGCACAAGACTTTCCAAAAATCCCCACACAAAATATTGAATTTCTCACTGCTTCTAGATAACCATGTACTCCTCTAACTATGTCTCTGAATTTCTAGATGAGGTGAACCACACCTCTACACGAGTATTCCCTGCTTCCAGCAAAAGCACTCTCAGTGTAATTAGTGCAGCAGAGATCCCTCCAATTGCTCTGCTCCCTGGAGCCCCACCATTTGAAAAATCTAGACCTTTAATTTTCAGCATGATTTGCTGTCCTCCATCTCCTTAAAATTCTGCCCATGAGAAACCAAAATAGCACCTTGCCTTTTGAGTGAACCCCATAGAGGCAGCAAGCATCGGAACCACTAGATTTCAAATGCAGTGTAATGTTAGAGAGGCATAACTGCAGTGACAGTGGCTGGAGGGGATGACTGCACCATCTAGTTATTCTTCAGCAAAGGTACAAGTAAATGCCACTAACTTTAGTTTTGCTTTCTTTCAAGTAAGCCTCTTTTTTTTTACACGTCTACCTCTATTCAGGGGAATTCTGAGGCTCCAGCACAACTCTGAGTGGAGTGGGAGGGCTCGGGCATCTTTATTTTATGTTAAAGATGTCCTGTCCAAACTCAGCGGGCCAATTCCCAGAATTGCCTCTCATATCTGTATACAGGAAAACTCATACTCATTCTACCTCGGTACTTAACCAAGGTGTCTAATTCAATAACACGGGCACCTCAGGCTTCCTCAATAAGCAAAGGAAACAAATGTCTGTAGAACATAATTCAGATCTTAAATAGCTTCTTATTAAAGTACTTATGTCTACTGTTGATGGCAAATTCCAGAACAGAACCAAAAAATCTGCATTTGTCTTTTCATTAAGAGATGGATCGAACCATGTATCAGGCAGTGAGCTCTTGAAAGGACTCTCTGATGCTCTCCAGTTACAACCATGCCTGCTCAGACTACTTGGAGAAGGTTACCACTTCATAGAACCACAGCTTTTGGGATAAGCTCTTAAACTTACAGTCATTTACAGGTCATAAACAATACTCAAATACTCAATAACCACAAAAGCCCACCAAAATTTCTCATAGTTCTCTATTTTGCATTCTATGGATCCCTCTTTCTTCAGTCCCCTCATTAAAACAAAGATCGAACAGCTTATTGAACTCACACAAGTACTAGATTCTGTTTGTGAGACTTAAAATTCACATTTTGAATCAACAAAAGGTTGACTATGTCCCGGTAACTCTGTGCAAAGCTAATTTTTGTTTATTTTGAAGCTTGTTATTAATCCAGTGGGTTCTGATTAAAAGTTTGCCCTGCAACTAAGAAACAGTAATTTGTGTCAGGTTACCCTGTTTCACCCTTCTAAATTGGGGATGCCTGAAAAATTGTCTTGGGGAAATGTTTTCAAGCAGCTTCCCCTGCTCTCTTGCAGGAAAATCACCTATCCAGCAGACACACTAAATCCTTTCCTAGCATATCTGTAATTAGCAAAGAATGCCAAGCCATAAATATTTATGCACAGATGTGATCTCTGTGCCTTCAGAAGTTCAGCAGAAGCCTCAATAGCCAGCTTTCTCAAGCAAGTTTTGATACAAAACCTGCGGGTTCAGGAGGACTTGCAGAACACCCTGCTAATCACCCCTCTCTGACAGATGCATTTCTCACCCAACAGGGGATGTTACAATCACTCATGAAAACCCCACAACAAATGCAGGTGCTTCATTACCTACTTGCTTGGATTGAGAGCATTTCATTTGAATTCCTCACAGATCTTGCCAGATCCCTTCACTTCATTAGCACAGGCCTCTGCGTGCTGGGGCAGAAAAGTCTTCTGTGCTGTTGACAGTCTGAATGTTTTTGCTTTTGTTTCAAACTTTTTCTGAAATCAGATATGTTTTTCTTCCCTGTGCAAACTTTTTTTTTACTTCTTCCCCAAAAACTTTGCTGATGTGGTGCTGGAACGATGTTACCTGTGTTGTCTAAAAGGCTTGGGATTAGGCCAATCTGAAATGCTGTGTTCAGACTACTTAATTCAGAGTCGGGTACAGCTCTGTGTCCGAAATCAGTTGGCATAGCTTGACCATCATCAAACCCTAACTAATGCGTCTGCTTCCAAAACACTGACCGAGAATGGTGCCCAGGTTGTGCTAAGTCCCCTGTGGGGCCAGGAATTGGCCAAGAGGGTGCTGGGCATCCAAGGCCAAAGCCACACCAGGCTTACTCCTCTGCATGATTACATTTCCAGTATCCAGGGGCCAGCCCCATTTAATTTAAACTCAGCTAATGAGGTCAAACAAAACACAGGTTAATGCTTCCCAGCCTGATCTGGGAGCAATTAAAAGCTGGCTCATGGCATGGCATGGGCAGGTGAGATTCCCATTGCACCACCATCTCCAGCGCCTTAGGCACCGAGGTCTGAAGTCTTTACCCATGCAAACAGGACCCTGTTCTTCTGGAGGGGGAGGCAGAGAGGGACAATTCCCACTAGCCCACCAGGACAGGAGAGAGGCTGCAGATGGGAGCAGGAGCAGCCCACCCACTGCCAACAATCTGACCTCAGTGCCGGCAAAGGCTTTTGCTGGCACAGGCTTTTGCTGGCACCTGCAAAAACAATCTGCAACTTGGGCTGCTGGCAAGGATGAAGGAGCTGGAGCAGCAGCATCCCAGCAAGGCAGCAAGCAAGGGGGAGAGGGGAAGCTCTCCACACCCAGGGGATCATGTTGCACCTTAAACAAAGGAGAAATGGAACAAAAAGTCCTAGGAGGCCTCTCTGGGGAAAGTACAAAAATGTTTTGGTCTCACCAGAGCAAACAGATTTGATAGCAAGATACTTACTCGGCCTGCACTTGTACCAAACGATGAGGTACTTGCCAGTTCCAGGGCATGGGTCTGCACCAAACAGCCGGCTATTGACAAGAAACTGGCAGCTCCGCCTGTCCTGACACTCGTCCAGCATCTTCTGCAGTCAGGGATGCACACAAGAAACAGAGAAACAACAGCATTTCAGTATCTCCACCAAAGGGATCGTCAAACAGAGACAATCAGAACAGCAAGGTCATCCTTGCCTCCCCAACTGGCTCCAGTACAAGCCAGGCAATGGTGCTCAGAGCAGTGGGTACCGCAGGAGCTATGGATTAGCAAAGGACTAAACTTTGAACTGTTTAAAGTAGCAGGATTTCTTTCCCTTTCACACACACAAAAAAAGGAGGGATTTGCACAGGGAGGGTCTCAGGGATCTTGAAACATTTGCATGCAATTTAATTGTAGTATAAGCCAGTATTGTCCCAGGAAAAGCAGCTTTAAGGACAAGGATCAGCACTGACAGTTAAAAGCAGACACCTGAATTCCACCACCTATTCTCTTTAGATTTCTCTGAAGATGCACAGTTTCAAGCACAGCTTTCAGGAGAAGCCTTGCCTCAGTTATATAAAAGCTTTGGCAATTGCTGGTACTCCATAAATTAGTAGCTCTGGTAAGAACACTGTTAGAGAGCCAACTCAGTCTTTAATAGGGCTCACTCCTCTTCTCCCATGACTATCATATTCTTTTTAGCTAAACTCAGCAAGGGCCTCTGAGTTGGAGGGTCTTCCCACCACCGACATTTTGGGTCCTATCACCTTTCCTGCACTGCTTTTCCTCTAGCACTCAGTCCCCACTTCTCCATTCACAGTACTCATAAAAACTCCATCTAGGAACCCACAGGAGCAAGGCATTCTGTCTCATGCTAGAAAATAGCTTCATTAAGGAAGATTAATGATTTCTTTTAACCCTATGATCCTCTAAAGCAGCAGTGGGGGGAGAAAATATTATTAAGTGGGGCAATAATTAAGTTTTAAATTCAGCTGGATGGCTTAGGTGGTATTTACGTACTCCTGTAGAGCCTCTAAAGCCCTAAAATTACAATAATGTTTGCCTGACACACAGGAACCTGTCAGAGCACTTTGAGACCACAGAGCGAGGTAATCCACCAGCCTCGTTAAATCCCTGCAATGCAGAGCTGCGAATTCCAGTCCCAAAACAATTAATTCTCACATCCACGGAGGCACTGGAAAATCCTTTCTCAGAAATTCCCCTAGACACCCCAGTCTCTTTGTCTTCTCCCTGTTCTTTTTTCTTACACCCACCTCAGAATTTGGGCTTTCCCACAATCTTATCCCTGTGCCATTAACATAAAGGCTGTTCTTTCAGCACACACCACCGGACTGATTTTCTGTCTGCCTCAGTGACTACCCTCTCTTTTTGAGTTCTCCCTGAACATAATGTGTATAATCTTTAGCATTATAACTCTGAATGTTACTCCTCAAACAACAGGAACACAGCTGCTCCAGTTTCAAGTGCAATTTGAAAGTGCCTCATTTGTGGTTGCTCATAACTTCCTAAAGCTTTCACCTTTTGTGCCTGCCTCAAGTCTGACCTTTATTTTAAAGTTCAAACCAAGTCAATTCAGGCCTTTTCTAGCAAGGAGAGAACATATGCTGTCCTTTTCCTCTTACAAAGGTAATAAAATGCAGACATCTCATTTCAACATAAGGGGTTCAGGGTGGAAAGGCTGAAAGGTGAACACTGAAGGAGGTGCCTGAGAATGTTAGCCCCATCTTGACCGTAACATTAAAATGCATAGAAACAACATGTTCTTTCCTCTAGGCTCATAAGGGTTGACTGCTCAGTCAGCATGTGAAATTTAATTTAATGCAAAATCCAATGACTTGAAAAGGAATGTGAGGCCTTTACACAGATACCTCTTTTGATCTCAAAAGGCAAAGGACAACTAGAACAAGTCTTGAGTGCTCCACATATGGAGAGAAACCCTCTCCAAATCACTGCAGACCTGAAAAGATTTGCAGGTACTGGACAGCCATGGCTGTGTTTACACCCAAGCAGTGCTAAGAATATGGAGCAAAGGGAAAGAAGCAGCACCCCGAATGATTTCTTTCCCACAGAGGAAGCTTTCTGCCCTCAAAGACACCAGACTCAGGTTTCTGGTCAAGAAATCTGTTCATAGCAGATAGGGATTTTCAAAAGCCTTCAGCATTGTGTAATAGGTGATATTAAAATCAGTGGGAAAACCACCCTGGTTTTTAGCAGGGACTGATTAGGCCAACAGGAAATCTCTTTGAAAACCTCAGCTTCGATAACTGATGCAGCACTTGTTCATCTGTCCTTAGGCTCAGCACCAGGAGCAAAGGCAATTATTTTCCAGCCTCTGAGAATAATAATCATGGACAGCCTCCACGTATTGCTATTTCACCTTGCTCTCCTCTAACTTTTGGCAGCTCTTGCTTACTTCATACATTCACATAAGTAAAATCTCCTGAGTTTACTTCCTGCATTATGCAAAGTAACACAGATCCTTAGGGAGAAGTTTGTACTTAAATTAAGGAGGAAAAGTCCTCTATGCCACTGTTATACCATAGAAAAAGGGAAGTGTTCTTGAGACTGAATAAGTCTTCTACTAATAGTTTTTAGTGTTTAGCTATGGTTTCAACTTAATTTGATAACAACCATGGCTCTGAGAATCTCTTCCATGGCAGAAAGAAATCAATATTTCCTTTTTATTCTCATAATTCTAGTGTGTCTCCCCCTGAAAGGGGAAATCATTAAGATCTGAGATATCCTGCAGACTGTTGAGTAGTCTTAGACGTAATGAAATAGATCCCCACAGAATAAAATAAATTAAAAAAAAAAAAAAAATGTTCAATGCACTCTGGTGAAGTACACCAGGGAAAAAAAAATGCAAAGAAAATTAGCAATGGTTGATTGTGCCATTTTCTTGTTTAAAAATAAAAAAAAAAGATGTTGTACCACCTTTAACAACTTAAAAACTTGCGCATACAATTTTTACCTATCCTTACATACACAGAGTTCTTCCTCTGCACTGCTTTCATCACTATGTGCTATATACCAGCATCTTCTTAAATACTGCGCAACACAGCAATTCTGCAGCACATACATGACAAAATGACCCACTACAGATACACTTCTCCTGCAGGTCCAGTGCAACTGGTGTTGCAGGGGCCCTTACAAACCAAGATCTTGGCTTTCTGGTCTTATTTTCAAAAATCATACTTCTAGACAGTATCAGAGCTCTGGCAGTTGTCACATGTCATTCCTGAAGTGTTTGCAGATGATCAGCTGGACTGACACAAGGAAGGCTGTGAGTTTACTTGGTAGTGAGGGAACGTCCTGAGCTCATGCAGCTTTTGCTTAGTCACTGGAAAAATTTAGGCAATTTGTTCTACATTTGCATTGTTTTTCTGGCTGTCACTGTCAGCTGTAAAGGTGAGAAAACACAACCATAAAACAAACAAAAAGAGGTCCACAGGCAATCTGAACTTGCACAGAAACAGTAGTAGACACACAGGATCGTCCCTCACTGGGATATATAGTCAGCTATTTATGTCATTGCCACCTGGTAGACCCCTGACTAAGGCAAAATAAAGTTGCACTGGATTAGATTATACCATAAAAATCACTCCAGCTGAAGAAGGTGGAGGAAAAATTCCTGTCTGGTACAAACAGAGAGGAAAGACGCATTAATTGTATTGTGTTGCGTTATAATTGTGTTCCAGTGGTAAATCAAGCCTGAGGGCTGACTGCCAGTGCTCAGGAGGGAAGTTGTGACTGTTCAAACCCATTCCATTCTTTGATTCATGATTGAGCTAAGGAGCTGCAAGATTTAGCAGAGATAAGAGAACAAGAAATGTGAATTCAAGTAAAACAAACACTAATCTAACCCCTGTGATTTATGCCCTGGATTAATCTCACTGCGGTGACCCAGGTTTTAAAGCAAGGGCAGCCTCAAGCTCAAACCCATGTCTTTCTAGTGGGCATTGCAGATGAAACACATTTTTTGGGCTCATTTTGTTGTGCTCATTAGCTAAGTAATCGCTTGAGCTTATTAGATAACAACCTTTCAAATCTGGAACTGGATGTGAGCTCTGCAAGAAGGCTGTCCTCAGCTATTCCTAAGGGTGCACTCATTTTTATTCCATCTCTTC
This sequence comes from Psilopsiagon aymara, assembly GCA_024733675.1. Classification (NCBI taxonomy): domain Eukaryota; kingdom Metazoa; phylum Chordata; class Aves; order Psittaciformes; family Psittacidae; genus Psilopsiagon; species Psilopsiagon aymara. Next base: position 16,842 of record JANRGW010035153.1, read on the forward strand.
AAATCACTCTTTGAGAAGCACTTCCCCTGCATGCTTAAAACAACCACAACTGAGCTTAACACCCAAGGCAATTAAATTTATCTCAGTTCTTAGCCCCTTGTAGTAGTTTATAGGTTCAACGCACTTAGGGTGAAATTTTGGACCTATAGAAGCAAAGGGTAATACTCAATGGGAACTAGGATTTCGCCACAAGGCTGCTCTCTGTACAGCCTCTATCATCAAAGGAATATAAAGATGACTGCAGGGCATGTCAGTCAGGCATGAAATTACACAAAGGAACCCTACTAAATAATTGCCGAAATTGTATGTTGCTGAGGAGAATAACTCAGAGAGCAAACCTCATGAATGGGTCAGAGCTGTGTACGGTCAAATGAAGATGGGCAGAGATTCGTACGAATTTTACACAAGAAGATACCAGTAATTTTTAAAAATATGATTAAGCATTTCTAGGTCAAATTCAGTTTAAGTATAGCCATTATGGTGGAGCTACACCAACACTTACATTTGGTGCAACTCCATGAGTTCTGCAATGGAAAAAAGTAAATACAATAAAACAAGGCAGCCTGAATTCCCCTACAAAGCCATGCAGCACAATGCATTTGTAATAGCTTCATGGAATCATAGAATGATTTGGGTTAAAAAGGACCTTACGATCACCTAGTTTCATCACCTTTCATGTCACATTTCCTATGAGTTTTGATACCCTTTCACCCACCCAAATGTTGGTGTTACTTTAAAACACACAGCAAACTTAGTAATTTCAAGCTGCAAACTTATTTACAGCTCTTTTTTCCGATTATCTGAAGGTTATATGTTCCTCTCTATTCATTCACACAAATTACAGAAGTCCATGGAGCAAGATCTCCCACGAATCAGCAACATGGAAGGACAAAGTACATGAAGAAGTGAAATCCATGTTGATGAGATGCAGGTTAACCACCTGTGGCTTCATCAAGCAACCTTCCCAGCCTGCTTCACTAGAAAGTAATCCATCTTTGTTCAAATTACCACACTCAACCTTTGCATTGCAAGAAGTGATCAAAGAGCCTGAATCCTGACCACTGATCTATGGCAGGTTTTAACACTCTACTAGGTATCTCTTAACACTCTTCCATGGACCTCAAAACATGCACAGCAGACTCAGCAGGAGGGAACTATGCTCACACATTTGGTGACTCATATTATCACACCACATTGTGAAATAAAGAGCTGAAAACTGGGCACAAGTTCCCTTTCACCAGTTCTGCTATGGGAACAGTATACACCAGCAGAGCAGTAGGGCAGGCAACAGTAGTCTGGAATGTCAAAACACAACAGCAAGATTCACCAGAGCTCCTTTGGCAGAGCCCTGAAAGAGTCCATAGACAGCTATTCACAAAGATTAGGAACATGCTTAGCAAGTAGAAGGACCCCATAAAAGCTGCATTACAAATATTGCTTAATTAACATTACCTACATTTCATAACAGTGGGAAATTTAATCTGTATGCAGGGTAGGCTTCAAAGGGAGAGGAGGTCTAAGCTGAAGAAATACAAAAGGATGTATAACCAAAAGTCATGGGATTAAAGAAAGGGAAAGCTTAAAGACAAAGTGGAGAAACATCATTGAGAGCAAACTATTACACTGTCAAGCAGTGTCTTACTGGCAATGATAGAAGCCCCATGATATGGAAAGTTTAAATTTAGAGTAAACAAAGCATTAAGGAGGCTTATACCCCAGGGAGCAGTGCTGCCTAATCAGGGAGACAGGTCACTTCTGCCTCCAGTGTCTCTTCTGCAGTACACGATCACACCGCTCTGATGAGCTATTTCAGTCAAGGCAAAGATTTCAGACATGGCAACTTAGAGATTATTGTCCCCTCTGCATCAAGCAGTTCTTCTACTTGCAAATAATTAGCTGAGGGAGCTGCTTGACAGAGAGTAATATTTCAGCCTTGGCAAAATTCACGAGTGAAACTGCACGGGTTCTGTGACAAAATTTTAAGAGCAACTTCAGCACTGCAGTTAACTTTTCTTCTGGATCCCAAGCTCACAGTTCACCATCCTCTGCAAAGTAATTAATATAGCCGGACAAAGAGTTGTCCAAAATGCTCTTTAATTCACTGACATTTCTGAGGCTGAAACTTTACTAGTTCAAGGTGTCTCTAAGCTGTGGAGTTCTAATATGAAATATGACTGTGTTCTCCTCCAGTGGTACTGATGACAATTATTCTTCTTTTCTACCAGTTTCCTCCTCCTTTCCCCTTGACCCTCACCATCTTATAGGCATTCAGAGGCATAAGAAAGGACCCTTTCTAATTCCTGTAGAGGCCACTCAGGATTGTTCTGTCAGTGGGACCGTGCAACATCCTCTGACTAGGCATGGCAAAAGCCACTGTCCTTGCCCCGTAAAGAAAGCTAAAGAAGTTGGATTATTTTCTTCTACTTTATATTTTACTCTGCCGTACTGCTAATCCAGAATTCTTGAGGAAAACTAAGCCCTTTTCAGAAATGGCAGCAAATACACACCTTGCAGCTCCTTCATTTTGTGTCCAACAACTGGCCCATGCTTTGAGAGTCACACAGCTCCAGGTTGTCCTGGAGAGTGTTGAAAGAAACCCAGGCCACAGGCCATGTCTATGCTCCCTCTCCAAACTAGCTAATCTTTCTAAGGAGAGGCATGACTGGCTCCACAGCACCTTCCAAAGCACCACTCCTCTTGGGGAAACAAGTCACACGGTAAAACATTGCCCTCTGAAGTGCAGTTTCCTGCTCATTTTAGTACATGTATACATGAAGACAGAAGTTATCCTACAATGTATTTGATAAATATCTGAGAGCACAAACCAATGGATAACTGCCTCTCCAGGGCCTTTTATTTTCCTTCTAAGCTTTACTCCAGGACTTTCTGCTTTTTCTTTCAAATCAGCTGTGATTTTACTTTTCTATCAATTTACCAAAATGAGAATATTGCGGGTATTCCCCTGTAATCTAGTTTTCTGGTAATAAGCTATAATTTTAGACCAACCTTTAAACTTTATTCCGTATAGACCTTGAGTGATTTGTTGCTGAAAAGAGGTGACATCAGGAATACTGATACAGGAATGAACAGCTGTGGACAGCTTTATAAGCAAGCTACTCCCAAAGTCCTCTTCAGCTGAGCAGCTTCCATCAGATAAACATGCCTCCATGTATTTTCACAGGCACAGGTTGGGCATTGTGAGCTTGGCCAGGAGTGGCTAGGTTTCTTACTAAATGGATTCACTTATCAGGAGGCGCTTATCATTAGGCAATGCAGAATTCTTAACACTCCTTTTTCTCCTTTGTCCTCTGTGCGAGCATTTATGTGTTCATCTGAATAAACACACACTGCTGATGTATCAGTTCGTCAGTTTCCTTGTTTCTCCAGAAGCTTCCTTATTCCCCCTTTCCTTATATTTTTCATGGAAGTGCAAAAGTATTTAGTAGTGTGACGGGTAAGAGAACCATGGCATAAAGGAAAGGTTAAAACAGATGAGGATGGTCACCAGCAGATATCTTGGAAGTAAAAGGTGTCTTCAGATGTTCCCATGTCACTCTCTGCTTCACAGCAAGGTTAAGTTAACTTCTTCTCCACATCCTTACAGTAAAAATCAGACGTTGGGTGGATTAAAAATAGACTTGACCAAGCTTGACCAACCCTATCTGGGTGACATGAGACAAAGCACAATTCCACTACAAAAGCAAAATGCACACACCTAACAAAAATCTCCAAGTGCTCAAAATTGTTATGTTGTAAGCTCAGACCAACTGCATCTGCAGTATTTCTACAAATGGGTAAAGATATGTGGGAGTTACAGGTTGTCACAAGGACACCAACACACACAGGACCATGCTGATGCTGCTCTGCTCTTCAGTACCCAGAGTAGATAGAGACTTTCTAGTGGGAATGCAACTCATTTCTCTGCAGAAATTATTCAGCATGGATAAACACTCTCTTACCTACTGACAGCATTTTCAGGGGCATGACTTCAATACACCTAAATGATCCTTAATACTCAAGGATTGACTTTTCTGGGTAAAAGATTAATAGATTTTAGTCCTGGCATCTGCTCTTCCTGACCTGAAAGCAAGATAATAGACGGTTCCACCATGAGGCTCCTCCTCACAGACTTCTGCCAAGCAGGACAGTGCACTCTATGGGTCTCTTTTACCATAGCAACTAAAGCTCCAGATGTTCCTCTCCTCTCTCCCCAACCATCCCTCCTGGCTGGGACAAGGACATCGCTGTCCATTACTTCACAGCCAGGAATACTTTCTATAAGACTTCACAAAGAAAGGAAAAAGAGCCAACACAAGACCAGAGCACTAATTAACAACACTAGTGCCCCAAATTCGCTTCTGCTATTAAAGGATGAGTAGGAATTTTCTACATTTCCATCTTCAAAACATCTCAAAGATGCTCCAACTCTCCTTCCTTTCTGACATGTATCTCATGTGACTTGGGCTAATTCTGGGCTCCCCTCTTAAACCGAGTGGAGTGAGGGGAGCAAATGGACCTGTTTAAAAATGAAATAATGTCTGTCTTTCAATACAACTTTATTTTGTTGTTCTCATCTCTCCATATTCATGTGACTTGATCAAAAAGTTGACAAGAGACCAGCCACATCAAAACTAAAATCCCAGTGTGAATCTCCAAATTCTTTGTACAATTGGAAATCTCCCACTGAATCTGACATTGCAGGGTAAGACAAACAGAAATATGTAGTTTGGGGTCACTGCCTTAATGTCTTATACACACTCTGAAAAGTGGTCTGCGTTTCATTTTAAACAAAATCAAGTGACTAAAGCAAGGGATCCTGACAGCCAACCACACAAGGCTGGTTTATATTAGTTGCATCAGTGTAATCAACCCTTTCTTTTCCATTTTTAACATAGAAACAATGTCTGAACTGTCAATTTACAAGGGACAGATCTTCTAAATGGGAATGAACTTTTACTCACAGGTAGAGTTTGCAGGGAATAGTATCAATAAACCATCCCTTATACTCCCTCCAGGCCACTCTTCAAAGAAGCAGCAAATTTATACAGTCATGTGTTTGATTAGACACAGTAATTTTATAAACTGAATTTTGAAGGGTTTGGTTTGGCTGACTCTTAAATTGCAGTCAGAATATACACACAATTCGTCCTACCAATAGCAGCCACATAGCAGAGTTTCAAAACCACAAAACTACATGTAATTTCCTTGTCTATAACTTTTCAATTTTCCAACATACATGCATTTCCTGCCAGCGAGCTGCAGGCAGCTTGCCTTTCAGCTCGTGAAGTTTCTGGATTATCCTTCAGAGAGGCCTCACCCCCCCCAGGATTGAGAAAGAAGACAAGATTCATCTTTGGCATTTGGATTCACCCCATCCTGGCCAAGCAGAGCACATTGAGGTACCAAAGCCACATTTGGGAGCACCAGAGGGACTGACCCAGGAATTTGCCCAAGATGCCCCAAGAAGTCTGTGGCGGAACAGAAAATGTCAGCTACTTCCTTAGCACATCTGCATCCCCAAAATGAGTGAACAGGAGTATTTTGGTCTCAGTTGTGTAACAAACATACTGTACAGGAGATCTGCTGAAAGACTACCTACAGAGAACACAGTTCTTGCTCTGATAGATAGAGGAACTGTAGTTACAATTACTGTAAGTGTTGAAGGCAAAGCTAATGGAAACAGCTCTGAAAACATGAGGAGCTAAGCCAAGCAGGTAAGGTTTTCTTTGAAATCCCTCCTGCACATAAAACCATGGCACGGAAAGCCAAAGGTTACATCCCCTCTGCTCTCAAGTTCTTCCAGATGTCTCAAGTGGGCCACTCACCCACAAGGGTTAAAGGTATGCGCATAGCTATAAATCATGCTCAGAAACAGTTTTTCAAGTAAATTTTGCAGTAAATCAACAGAGTAAAGTAGGGAAGGTTGCCAAAGTTTTCAATCCATGTTCTTCCACCTTAAACAAAACAGCTGGCTCCTGTCTGTGTATTATGAACTTTCATTATCATATCTCGGAAAACCTTCCACAGTTAAGGACCACGTCCTCCCACACTACAATTCAGTCATTTGCTGTGCAGTGGAAGTGTTATGAGGACAACTGCAAACCTGTCAGCTTAAGGGTTACACTACAGCAAACACCAACCCTTTGCAATTTCTTTAGAACTTAGCACTGATATTTGGAAGCCAAAGCACTCATATCAACTTTAAAATATGTTGTAAATTCCTCTTAAAACCTTGGATGCAAGAGTGAGAAGTGATGTGGGAAACTCTGGCCTTTAGCCAAATTATAAAATAAATTATGATGCACCCTGTAGGTGAATTAATCTAGTTCTGCTATAAATTTTTATTGAGTTATTAGTGATTCATAGCCAATAAACACACTAGATTCTTGAGATCTCTGCCCAAAAGTTTTCAGTCCCAAATCCTGCACTCGGAAAGTCTTGTGCTTTCTTCAACATCCAGGAGCAGAACCCATTCATCTCAACATCAGCCAACTCATGTTTCTGATTCTAGTTGTTCCTACTGACAATTGAGTACACTGACACCTTATAAATAATGCTTTGATTTGCTGACATTACATACTCTCTTGGGAGGGTACATGTAGTCAACATCCCTACATAAATGGACAGAGCTGATTAACTACCAATGCTTGGGACGTTACAAGCTTAAGTGATGTATGATCACTTACAGTGGCCTAAGAGCCAAAAGAGTCAGAAGTAAAGCCCAGAATTCTCTCTAGGTTTCAAGTTACCAAAAGCCTCTTGAAATAGGGTCAGTTCTGAAGTAAAAAGAACATCACAGCAACTTCTGAATATGTTGAAAAAGCTAACCATTGGGAAGAAAACTAAAAAAAAAAACTACCTTCAAATCCAGTCAAGCACACAGTGGTCTTGCAGAGTAATTCTGTTTCAATCACATTCCTGAACTGTTACTGACCAGAGTAACAGCAAAGTTGAGAGATTCAGCAGCAAAATCTAATTCAGTCCTGTCTAAACTACCAAGATTAATTATCAGCTAAGTTGTGTGAGGTGTCAGTGCTGCCATGCTGGGTAGCGCTCCTTAATAGTGCTCTATGCAGCACCAGCAAGGACAGTTGCTGGCAGGCCAACAAAAGTTGAAGTCCCAAATGAACGAATTCAGTTTAATGTAGTACCTGAAGGGAAGTGCCGACTGAACAGGCAACATCTTCTTTAATTAAAGTTGCATAGGAGTGGGGATAGCGAGAAGGACACATCTGATGACTTGGTACAATTCGGCCATAAAAAGAAGACTGGATGCTGATGGTAGTTCTGTGAGGACATCTAAGGGAGACATATTCTCCATCACAGGCATGGTCAGTGTAATTCTTTAGTATTTGTGATATGTAACCTGCAAAAACAATGATCAAAACTATCATTAGTGAAAGGAAGTTAATACTTTGGAGATTTACACCACTGCAGTCTAAGAAACACACAATTTACAAGCAATGACGGACACAGATTTTATTATTCATCTCACACAAGTGCAAAGGAGAAAGACAATAACATGGCAGGGGTGGAGGCTTGGTGATCTGACCTTCAGTCATACCTGGTGGAGGCAACAGTCAGATGCTCCAAACATTCAGTCCAATCATACCATTTATTTCCATCAGCATATCTATCAAGTTTACAAGAAATGCAGCTGAGCCAGACTCATCATTTGGACCACTTTTAGATACTGCATGCAATTTTTGGACCCCCAATACAAGATAGACTTCCATAATCTAGAGTTAATTCAACAGAGGGCCACCAAGATGGTTGGGAGCTGGATCACTTGCCCTATAAGAAATGGCTTGTTCAGCCTGCGGAAGAGACAGCTTTGTGGGAAACTAATAGCAGCCTGCCAGAATCTATAGGGAGATTATAAAGGAGATGGAGCCACACTCTTCACAGTGGTGCATGGTGGGAGAATGAGAGATAACAGGCACAAATTGAAATGAGAGTTTGAGACCAGATATATGGAGCAACTTTTTCATTGTGAGGGTAGTCAAGCAATGGAGCAGGTTGCCCAGCTTCTCTGGGCAACCTGCATCCTTGAAGGTTTTCAAGACCTCACCAGATAAAGCTTTGAGCAGCCTGGCCTGATCTTCTGCTCAAAGCTGGGCCTACTAAGACCAGGTTTCCCAAGGCCTTGCCCATTTCTGAATATCTCCAAGGATAAGGTCTCCACAGCCTCTCTGGGTAACCTGTGGCAATGCTTAACAATTTTCGCAGTGAAAATTTTTTCATTACATGCAATTGGAATTTACCATGTTATGACTTATTTGTTCCCCATGGTTCTTCCAGTGTACATTTCAGATAAAAGACTGGTTCCATTTCCTCCATACCTTTAGGTAGTGTAAAACAGTAATTACATCCCACCCTCCTTACTCTTTACTTCTCCTATATGAACAGAGCAGCTCCCTTGGACTCTTATTTATTGTATGTTCCAGTACCCTTACCTTCTTGGCAGCCAAAGGGATACTTTCTGGATCTTGACATCTGTGCTATATTGAGGTGCCAGCTTGGTATACAATTACTGCATTGTATACCTTCATTACTGCAAGGTGCACTGCTCCCTCACGTTCATCATCCTATTTTCCAAGACATGATAATGGACACAGGGAAGCACAACTCATGTGGTTTGAAAGAATTCACATGGCTTTCTCAGAATCATCTCTAGCTAACCTTATAGGCATATGTGTAGGGTATACTTACTTCACTAAGTTAAACACTCCCTGGCCTTTTCTCTGTCTCTAAGGCCATACCCAGCAACTTCCTTTTACTTTCCAAACTAGAACGGCTTACATCCAGAACTTTGAATGGGAATAGTTCTGCTTCCATACCAACACTGAAACATAGCTCAAGAGTTGTGTGAAAGAACAAATGTCAAGATGCCCAAAACACCTATAATTATTGTTCTCAGAGATAACCAATACACACTAATTTAGCTTCAGAATGCAAGCTGAACTATGAGGGCTGGATCCTCTGATTTCTCTAAATTTTAGTTCTTACTTAGCAGTTCTGTTGCAGTGCCTCAAGGTGTGTGTCAAATAGATATTTACTCAAATCAACATAGTAATTTCCAAGTCCCCAGGGCTGCATTTGCTCGTAAGAAAAAGGCTGAGACACAGCCCCAGTAATTAGAGTAAGTGACAGGGCTGCATGAGATCAGGGAATAGCACTATTTCCTTTATCTCACTTTGTCAAGAAATCACTCTGGGAATAAAATGACCTACTGGAGTGCATCTCCTTTCCCAGATGGTAGAATACATGCTCTGTTTGATGCTGTACACCTAGTCCCCTAGTCCTGTAGTCAGACCAGCTCTTTTCCATGAAAAGTAACGCAATCATACAAGAAGCTCATCAGGACAAGCAAACTACAAGCAAAACCAGAATATAACACAAAACATTAAACCCTAATCTCCATGCTGTTACTCCAGTGTATTAGGACTTTTCCCTGAGGCTGACCTATTAGGGAGCAGGAGAAATACAACCAAGACACAGTCGAGACTCTACTGGATTCTCTGGATATTCAATTATTCTGACAGAATTGCCATCCTGGAACATGCCTTTCATATTACCAATTCAGGATCAGGGAAGACTTCAACCCTTGCAATTAGTGCAGATGACTTGTTGGAACAACTCCTTCCTCTCATCTTCCATCAGCAATCTCAAAATAACTTGAGTTCATTCAAGCTCAAGATATTGAAGGGATTGAACACTTGGATAGTTTCTAGCTAATAATAAACTAAGCACAGTATCTGTAACATCTGGCACTGACCACTGTCAGAGAGAAGATACTGGATTAGGCATGGACATGATCAGGGATGACATGATGATCTTCAAAGAGCAAAAGGAAGTAGCTGTAGAGAATTGCTGCACTTTTTTTTCCTCTTTAACTGTGCCAAATTTGTACTACATACATTGCTAGTTCTTTGGCAAGCATTGGCATTTTATTACCCATTGATTCATGGTTCTTAATACAAAACCTGAATTATTTTCAGCATCCTTGCTGAATTTTTGATAACTGTCTTCAGTGACACTTTGTACCACTACATGTGGTACCAGAGAGGATATTACTGGGATGCTTTTTACTGAATTAAATGCATAAACGTGTGGCAAATGGCAGATGTTTGAGGACTTCAATGGCACTTGTATACCAAGGTAAGAAGCCCTCCATAAGTACACAAGGAATAGCTTACAGAACTTTTAGACTCTTTCCTGGCAAGCACAAATTAATCTCTTTTGGCTAGCTGCAAGAAACTACTTTAGTTTAGGAAAGCAATACAGCAGATCACCAATCAGCTATTCATAAACCACAGAATGCAAGTCAAGAAACTGAGACAATAAACATATTATCAAATATGTTACCATCCCCCATCAAGTGTATGTCTTTGCATTATGGGATATAACGTACAGTCACACGAGCACCCACTCAAAAAAAATATAAGGTAGGCTGGATTTAAAGATGGGGAAATGCATATTTGCTCTTCTTTCTCACCCTCAAATTCTGGGATGTGATAGCACCATTGTCATATCCAGGACCTGAAAGGAACCATCTATTTGAAGAAAATATTCCAGCTGTACTGCTACAGTTAAATTTATCCTATTCTGTCATGGTTCATCTGGAGTGGAAGTGACGTAGATTCTCATGATTTTATCAGGAAATTTTTTAGTGGTTCACTTATTAGCCTGTGTAGAAAAGAAAATGCTAGAGCGGGTAGTAATTTAAGCATTTCTTCAAAAATGTATATTTCATTTGAAAGTCTGGTAAAAGCATAAAATAAATTTAAAGCCTTAAGCCACCCCTACTTTTCCAAATGCTATGCATTCTGAAAATCTCAGATAGCAAAAACAGTATAAAAATCTTTTGAGTTTAGCACTTCTCTTTTTTCGAGGATTGTATTGAGGACATGGAATCTCTGCTGGTGGACATCCATACTCCCAAATTAAATCAATGTTTAGAAGCCAAGTGCTAAACAACTCCCTGATTTAAGAGACCAATGTCACTACCAAAGCAGCGATTTACACCCTGAAGACAGAATAACCAAAAGAAGTAGATCACAAAACCAATAGGTCAGTTTTCTTCTAACAAGAGGGAAATTTTCCTTTCACGTACCACTTGCAATGTATTTTTCCAAGGTCCAGATTTTGACTCTGGTCAGTCATCAGCAATTAACTGCACTATTTGCCATAGACAAAACTTAATGCTGACTGTAACTCTAATCCAGCCGGCAATGTCAGTTCCCAAGAGCCATTTTCACCACTGCCTATCCATGGAACTGTTGCTCAGTTCTCATCCAACAGCCAGCTGTAACCCTTAACACATATGCAGACTACAGAAAAATAACAGTTTCATACAGAATATTGTCATTTCACAGGTACTGTGAATCTAATAATAATTCTTTACTTACTGCCACAGAGCAACAGCCCTGCTTTTTTCAAATCAAAGCAACTAATAGAGTTGTTTCAGAAAAGCACAGATGACATAAGAGCTTCCATCACATCCAAATGTAGGGTAATAGTAGAGTATGCAAACACTCATTCATACATCCTTTTTTACCATGGTTACCGAAGAGCAGTAAGTCCTCTCCTGCTTCCACTAAATACAGTTCTAGTTTTGATTCACAAGGGCCATAGCAACACACCAGCTCATCAGTTATCAGAGGACTTTTAATTTCATCTTTTACCAGGAAACACCTCAGTGGGTTTGTGCAGAAGGAATAGAGACAATCATGACAAAACTAACTCTGTACAGTTTGGATATGATCTGAAACTTCTAATAAATTGCAAGGAAATTCAAATGATTTTAACAGTTAATGAACTACTATACGTAATTCAAGCCAGAGCTCCATTAACAACTGCATCAAGCTATATCTAAGCTATAGTACTGTCTTCTTAAAATATCCAATTCTGAGCTTTTGCAGTTGCACATATAGTAGTATATACATATAACAGAAAAAACAACATATTGAATAAGGAACATTATACTTAGAAACAAATTATTTCCATCATCTGAAACACACTCAGTGCAATTAACTATGTTAGTGTATAAAACATTGTCTTGTTCCTGGCTGACACAGATTCTTTTATTTTTAATCCTGGGTTGTTTGGGTTTTTTTTGGTGGTGTTAGTATTTACTTTTCTATTCTCCTAGTTTTCTCACCTTCCTTACAGATTTTTTGAGACTCTAAATGTGGAACAGAACTTTCTTCCAGGAGAGACATTAATCAGATACTTTTTCTGAAGCTCAGACTACCCCTAAACCACACTGGTTTTCTGATAGGTTGTGGAGTGGAGAATTTCAGCTTATTCTTTATATGCAGAACACTGATACTCATAGCATCTCACAGAAACAGTGCTAAGCCAGTGGAATAGAATAACAAGCCACGAGGACAGGCCAACAGGGCTGAAATGTGATCCCAGGCAAGGCTTGAAGCCAAAGCAAGTAACTCAATGAATGCATTTCATACCAGGCATTACTGATAATCCTGTGGCTGCAGTAGTGAAAACAGCTCTCTCAAATCAGAGAGCAGCCTAATACGGACAAGTAGGGTTTGTTTTGCATTGTTACTAATACTGGAGATTAAAACTTGCTGTTACAAACCTTCCACAGAGCTGCTTTCACTTCAGCTCCTCCCCAGCCCTTTCACCTTTAGGATACCATGCAACACTGAATAAACTTGAACATCTTGTAAGCATACTTAGGAAAATATTTTTATTTTAATTCAAGAGTTCCTTGCCCACTGTCTGATCTTCTGTACTGCAGTTGCAGCTCCAAACAGTATCCAGTGTTACCTTAGCAAAATAGCTTTAAAACGAGAGTGAATTTAGAACGGCAGCTGCCAGCACTTCAAGGCTAAACAAGGTAACATTTTGTAAAACCTGAATGGAAGTATTTCATACTGGGTTAGTGTAAGGATGAGATGGGAGTGGAAATTAGATGATTGGTGAAGGCTAGGGGAGACAGGAATAAAAACATGGCAGGTTTAAGCTCTGCAGACTTGAATGTAGGTCAGATACTAGTGAGGTTTATTGCTAATTCTTCCCTTAAATTGCCTAACTGTAAAGTCCTATAGAATTTAATAAACCACTGCAGCCCTTCCACAGACTGCTGCTATAACTCTGGGGAATTTAATAAGAAAGTCCAACTGGAAGTATTTTGGCCCTAGAACTTTAAAGAATCACTCTAAAAATGGAATTCTACAAATACTGTTTGTTATTTCAACAAATATTGTTTGTTATTTCAACATCATCTTAGATGACGTTCTTTGAATCACCCATAAGTTTATGGTTTCTTGAGAACTTACTTTTTTCTAAAACAAGTTTTGAAAACCTTTATGGCTATGGAGATTGTTTAGGGGTTTTTCAAACTTTTTACAATTTGAAAAGGCGAATGAACAGAGTTTAAAAAAATTTCTTTCTAGATGAGAGTAAATTTACCCTGCAAGTGCCTCCTACAGGGCATCTAGCACAAACTGCTGCTCAGAGTAGGGCCAGCATAAAGGTGAGATCAAGCTGCTCAGCATTTTGTTCAGCCCTGAGCGAGTACTGCTGAGGACAGGGATTCTCTGAAGCACCCATGCCAGTGTTTCACCACCCTTCTGATAAAAGCACCTTTTTTCCAAGTAAGTGCTCAGAATTTCCTGTTACAACTCATGTCTGTTGCCTTTTGACTTTTTATTTTGCACCTGAGAGGAACCATGTTTTGGTTTATGTATGACCATTTTTAGGAAGCATCTGGATACCCCTTAATCTCCTCTTCTTCAGCTTCCCCTCCTATGGCATGTGCTCTAGTCCCAAACTATCCTACTGGCCCTCCACTGGACTCCCTCCAGTTTGTCATTGTTTCTCTTATAATCTTGTACCAGTATCATGACCTGCAGTTCAAGGGACTGACCACCCAATTCCTCTGGATTTAAGGATTATTTTAAAAAAGCTCTTACTTTACCAGCTGTATGGTTGCAGGCAGCCATGGTGTTTAAAGAAATTTGACTCTACAGAGAATTTGGCTGGAAGGAGCTGCCCCAAGATTTCACCAACTTGCAACCCTCTCTCCAGCTGCTTATTCCTACTCTTTTATTTCAGCTCAAAGCCTCTTCCATTGATCTGTCTGTATGAGGATATATGAGGTCTCATTGACAGCAACCAGAGACAGACCACAGGTCCATGCATGTGTCTGGCTAGCAAACAGAGCAAGTGAGGTGACACATGCATATTGTGCATGTCTGTCTGTGATCACTAGTGACTGTCAAGCTGGACTAGCTGGCGTGCAGAATAAGAGCTTTGGGAGCCAGGTGTGAAAGTGGCCACAGGTCTAGATCAAATACTGGAGAGAACAGACAACCCCTGAGTTGGCTAGAGGAGAGGCCAGAAGGTCCAGGCCAGTTATGGGAAGATCAGGCTTCAGGGATCCAACTGAGAGACATGGCTGCTTGCACACATCTGTGTGAGGTGGCTGGAGCAGAGCAGACCAGACCCATGAACCAGCTGTTACATGGACTAAGGCCAATTGCTTGGGGAAGGATCCACATCATATCTATGCATGCATATTTTCTCCTAGCATGTTTTCATCCTGATCAACCAGAGAGAGGAATAGGATGAGGCTTCTGGTGCTGTTGCGTTTGCATGAATGCTGTTTCTGCCTGTGTTCTGCAGTTTCTGAGTGGCCTCAGACACATAAATCCCTCTACTGGGAATACCTGCTCAGCATCACTGTCGCCTGCACCTGGGTACGTAGAGTGGTCACTGCCTTGTCTTCATCAGGCTACCAGGTCTAGCAATCCCTAACACTTTCCACTAAAAATTCCATTTATGTGTGCATGTGTGAATATATTATACACAGACAAACATGCACATGTGTTAAAAAAATAGAAACAACAAACAACTAACTTAGCAGAATATCTTTCCTAGTTTAAGTTGCAGGAAAAGCCTGAACCCCACTGTAACTGTACAGTTAATTTTTTGCAGCACTAGATTTTTTAGAACACTTTGTTAAAATAGTATTATAGCTTTATAAATATTAATACATTATATAATTAATATGTTGGTGTCACAGCATTATAAATATTAAAGTCTAATTGTAAAAAGTATAACTTAGCATGCATTAGTATGTATTATGTGCCAAATATATAAAGTACATTGCACATAGCACAATCCTATTTATAATATATATCATCTAGCATAACCTAAAGATAATTACCAGGTCACCTTGAGAAGCTTTATGGGGTTCAGTACTCAGATAATGAGAGGTATAATGTTGGGAGTGACTTAGTGTATAATTCTTACAGGCCAAACAGATGAATTGCATGCACTATAGGCAAGCTAAGCAGTATTTTATTCTAGAGATACAGCTGCAGTAAGGGTTAAGGTCATCACTTTATAGCAGAAGGAACTACATGGGTGATACTTCCTGAGCAGCTTCAGTTGGCATTTCCTCCTTGGCTGTCAACCAAGTACTTTCCAAACACAGACATCACATAAATAAATCACTGTGGCCTTGCTATTGCATTCTAGGTAGTGATAAAGAGCTCACACCACCAGGGGTCATGTAGCTCTTCTAAATGAAGTTATAACAGGCTTGATCTACTGAAAAGACAGTTTTCTCTTGGTGTCTTATATACAAGAGATTTTTACATAAAAACTACAGTGATTATAATTAGGCTGCCATAATGATACCCATATAATTTTCCATAGTAAATGTAGTCACATGGAGACACACTTGCAGAACTACCAATGAACCTTTGCTGGTAAACTTCCTCGTAGAGACAGACTTTACTGGTGTTTATTCTGACTTTCAGTTCCACAATAAAGTGCTTTTGATCCCACCCTTTCCTGTGACAATTCTTATGGAAAACAAATTTTCCCTTGGAAATCAACATCATTACAAATCTACATGCAAATGGAAACAAGCTAGCTAAGAAAAAAGCAATCCCAAAGCTTGATGTCTTCCTGCAGCCATAGGCAGTTCTGCCTGCAGAGAAGTTCAGGAACTCAGGCAGGATCTGTCCCCACACAGCCTGCTCCCAGGGCATGTTGATGCTCAGTCTTTCCTACAAGCATTAGCAGGTCTTGTGGCAAGAGACTGACAGCTTTTCTGCACCAGCCACTAAAATTGCTGAAAGCAAATTTGTGCCATTTCTCAATGGCCAGGGACCAACTTATTCATCTGCTGCTAAAGGGATTTAATAATACAATATTCTTTTGTAACAGCAAAAGGAGTCAGGAGCTGGATCTGTCCACTTCCCTCAGCACAAGCTCTGAGCTCACTGAATGTCTTAGTACTTATTCGAGAGGTCAAGAACATTTTACAGTGATCAGCATCTTAGACAACCTAACCCAGAATATAGAATAGCACAACATAGCACAGCACAGAATTTACACTTCCATGACTTGTGCAGTCAATCTGCAATCACTGTCCCACTCTCTCCACATCCAACAAAGAAGCAGCCTATAAATCTCTTCAAGGCACCCCTTTATCTCTATCAAATTTCTTCTTGGGCCCTCCTTCGCCATGTCACCCACAGAGAAGTCAATGCTGGTGAGCACAGTGCCTGACAGCAGTCTTCTGGCTCATCCTCATTCTCAGAGAATGCAACTTTGTTATTTCCTCTAGTATTGTGAAAGCACAGGGTTTATAAGATCACCACATACCTAAGAAGGTTCAGTCCCAAATCTTTCCTAAAAATAGGAGATACTCGGCATCTGTACTGAAAGCAGCTGCTATGCATCAGGTTTCTGTTAAGGTCTGTGACAGCTCCTTTCTGTCCCCATGCAGTGTGACAGTAAGAAACAGAGCAACAATCAAAAAAGAAGGTTGAGTACTGTCCAATTTGATCAAAACACAGACTTTCATCATTGCTAACATAGGGGAAAGGGTTTGTTTCTGTATTAGAAACAAGCAGCAAGGGAAATATATGTCAGCCTTGCGATAACTATGTGTGTCTGCAGAGCTATAGCAGAAGTGCCAAAAGGCAGCCTGGCCTTTGCCTACAGCTTTATGAGGAACAACAGGGAAGTATCCTATTACCACCCAAATTAAAAGAAAGCTTTTGCATAGCATATCACACTATGACATGGAACAAAGAAAACAGTTGTTTGACCACACAAGTGACAGACAAGATTTCATCCTCACTGACCAATTCTTTAAGTAAATCAGGAACTAAGCCATGACAATTTGACAAAGGCTAAGAAACACCAACACTAAATAAACAAGTTTCTGCCCATTCAGGAGAGCTTATTCTGAAAGATTACGAGTACAGAACGATGGCAGCTTTGTTTAGACCAGGGCAAATGGCAGGAGGGAAGGCAAAAGTGCGTAACCCTAGCGGAGCTGCTGCTAAAGCCATCACAAGTAGATGCGAGTGCTTTGCACAAGTGTCAGGAGCCAGATGTGGGGCTCTTAGAGTGACCTACATCCCAGTTGAAAGTAAATTTCAACTGGCAGGTCACATTGTTGAACGATTCCTGTTACTCCAGAGAGCAAATCTGAAATCCTGCTACCTTGCATGAAATGATACAGTGTGACTTAAATGTACAAATACCATCTTGGCAGTGAAGAGGCCTCCTGCCGGAAAAACTTCCAATCAGGCTGTAGTCTCTCTCACTGATTTTAACAAGAATTTAAACGCTGTAATGGTCATTCCTGTTAGATTTTTTGTATTGTTTCAGTTTTTTTAATTGCAAACTGTGAAAGTCAAGGCCTCCCCATTTGACGTTGCATAATAAGGGCAGGGGATAGGAAATTTTCCTGCTCAAGGGGGTCAAATCACTCTGGCTGGGCTTTGTATCTTAGAAGTTTTACCACTGAAGAAGCAGGAAACTTTTTAGGACAATCACAAATTGTTGTCTGTGGTGGAAAGGGCACATACTGCTCACAGACATACAGTGTGAGTTCTGCTGAGATACTGTGGAGAATCCACACTCCTCATTCCACTCCAAACTAGAGACCTTGTGAGTAATACTTTCAGAACTCACTTCCCAAAAAAACTCAAAAATCAGGAAAAAGCTTGTTTCCAGCAGCGGAATTTTAACCTATACTTCTTCCTTCTGCTTTTTATTCCATGTTTTATTTACTTATTCACAGTAGATTTGACAAATTTAATGAAAGCAACATCTCCAGAACGAGCCTGCATCCTTTTCCCCAGGACCTACAACAAGAACTATGACGCTGCCCTCTGCTTGACCTTCACCTGTGAAATGCATATTTCTCTGCTTCGGACAGGCCTTGGCAGCTTTATGAACCCCAAGAGAGGAAAGGAAATGAGGAGAGACTGAGACAAGATAGAAAAGGCTAAACAGTGAAAGGAAGAAATAAAGTAGAGGAAAAAGAAAGAAATTAAAAAGAGAAAAGAAAAGGAGGCAACAGGTATACATATTAAAATATATATGTCTGTATATATTTTATATATAAATATAAACTTTATATATATATTTATACATATTCCTTTTTTTTTCCATATATATATATATAAAAATCTCTTCCTTATTCGTCAATTAGAAGTGTGGTCCCAGGAGCTCTTCCTGCCTGCAAGAATCAGCTGGAAGCATCATGGAAGCTGGCTCACTTGAAAATGCAGGAACAGAAAGTAGACTTGAAATACTAAAGAGAAGAAAGATTTTGAGCAGAATATCTATTTGCAAATGATCTCTTTTTATGTTCCCACTTGGTTGAGCTCAAAATCATACCTGCTTGCAAAAAGTACAGTTAAGGATAAAAATTACCCAGGAGAAAAGTGAGCTCCGAAGGGATGTAAAAAGAGAAAAAAAAGAAAAAAGATGAAAAAATAGGTTTGCCTGAGTCTTCCCTATTTCTGGTATGCCTTATCTCTGTCTACTTGGCTACAAACTTCAATTATCCCCTTAGTAGAACATTCAGTGTGTTGTGTATGCAACAACCAGGCAAAACTGCTGGGTCAGCATCTTCTGTTTAAGCCACTGCCTTCAGCCAAGAGGGAATTCACTACTCGACAGTAACTGGACCACTTAAAGAAACGATAAATGTCAGGGTAGCAGGAATAATGATCTTGGAGGTAAATTGTGTTTTTATTCTTTGATATAAAAAATCCTAACATAAGACAGGTATCCTGAGCATCATCAGTTTGAGCTGTCAGGCTGCCCAACTAGCCTGAAACTAACTAAATTCAAATTCCCTTATGCTACTCCTGCAAAAGACATTGCAGGTATGGACAGGAAATTAGAGGTTGGGAGTAAAACCAAGATAGTCACTGTACCTTTGGCTGAAGATCTAGCATTAATGCAGAAGCTTCCTTTCTGCTTATTAAGTAAGCTATACCTTCTTGGTTCTGAAGTGAAAAGCCTTGCCTGTCTCAAAATATCTCACCCATTTAACTCAGTTTCATTTTTCCCAAAGAATCACATCATACGATCACAGAATGTGTAATATTCCTGTTGGGGCTTTAAAAATTAGTGGCTAAATTAGTTTACCCTAGTAGCACTCCAGGACATGGCAGAGGATGAAAGGATATACAAAGAGAGTGAACTGCTTAGCCTGGAATATCAGTTAATAATAATAAAGACATCTAGCTAATAGAGGAAGGTCAGGACAGACCCATTCTACCACATCACCCCAATCGTCTCTATAAAGGTAATAAGAGAACACAAAAGGTATTTTTACGCAGGGTTGCTTTTCTCCCCCACCTCTTGCTGAAGCTGTTCCTCATATTTGCAGCTTCTTTCAAGGACAGAAATAATATTTGGCTTCCTTGACAACGAAGAACAAAGAGACAATAGAAATCTGACAGTGGAATTTATTAAGCCGCATACTGCAGTAACCGCTTGTATAGGGACAGCAACCAGGCAGAGCAGAATGGCCCCAGCATAACAGCAGTTACTAAAGGTTTTTGGCTAAAAGCTATTTGTGCAGCTTTGACACAGAACAGTTGTTTTGACTAATAGGCTAGAGAAGGGGATTTCTTTTGCAGAGTAACATTTTGAAAGGCTCTTTGCCTCGCAGCTGTAACACCAACTACACCCACAGCACATGTTTTCCTCCTATCTGTTATATTATGAACCAAAACACATCACAGACCAAAAGAGTTTCTGGGTTGGCTGCTGCCAAACTCAGTGAGAATTGTGCTTATATAGAGAGAATATTACAGCTACAGGCTGCGATTAAACTGCAAAACCTGGTAGCACTGGATCTGAGTGCATATCCCAGCTGTATCCCAACACTATACTGGAGCCAGACAACATCATTCCTCCCCAGAAAAGTTGATTATAATTTTATTATTATTTTTTAAAATCTTCAGACAGCTGAGATTGATGAATACCACGTCCTACGTTATCCTAGTTTGGGACAGGACATGAAACTGCACTCAGTTATCCTGCTGTTGTGTTTAACGCTATGCATTTCTGTTACACTAATGAACACTTTTGAGCATGTGTATGCCATCTGTATATTTTGCAGGTGATACAGAACTGGAAGGAGCAGTTTATAGATGAGATAGGTCCATCATTCAAAGTGACCTTGATAATCTGCAGAAATGAGCAAACAGGTATCTCAATTATCTTAACTAAGGGAAAATGCCAAGTCCTACTCACAGAGAGGAGTATCCCCATGCACCAGCCTGTGGACCAACAGGTTGTAAAGGAGCCTTGTAGTAAAAGACTAGGGTGTCCTGGGGGACACCAAGTTGACCAAGAGCAAGTAATGTGCCCTCACATTAAAGGCAGCCATTGGTAGGAGTATCACCAGCAGGTGAGGAGAGGTAAGCCTACTTCTCAGGGCTGGTGAGACTATCTGGAGTGTTATGTCCAGTTCTGGATTCCCCAGTACAAGAGAGACATGATTTACTGGTGCAAGTCCAGCTAAGGGTTACAAAGAAGATCAAAGGACTGGAGTATCTGTCACATGTGGAGAGGCTGAAAGGATTGTTTAGACTGGAGAAGGGAAGGTTCCGGGGGATCTTTTCATTGTGTATAAGTAACAAGGGGGGGAGCAGTTGAAGGTAAAGAAGGCAGAGTCAGACCCTTCTCAGTGGTATCCAGCGGATGAACAAAAGGCAAAGGGCACAAATAAAGGAAATTCCGTTTAAAGATATATATATAACTGTGAGGGTGGTCAAACACTCAAATGGGTTGACCAGAGAGGTTGTGGAGTCTCCAACTTTCCAGTCTATCCTCACACACTGTCCAGCAAAACGGCTTCATACGTGAGTGACGTGTTCGGCCTCCCCTTAGGGTTAGTGAAGAGAAGCAGGCATTTCTGTCATGTCCTATGCTAAAGCATACGTCCAGCCCAGGACTGAAGTGTCTCATGCTGGAAGTACTACAGAGTGAACAGCAGAAAGATCACCTGATACTGAGAGGTTTGGTGATGAATCAGAGATAAAAGTCAATGTAAATAAATGCAAAGTAACACATGGCGTAGGTTCTGGAGTAGCAACAGTTCTGTGAAAATATAAAAATCAATATTTACTAATAGCCAGGGGAAAAAAAAAACAGGACTTGTTCAGAAGGAATAGAAAGCAATTCAGAAACCACTAGGCTACCAATGTATAACTATTCAAGCACTCACATTCAGAAGACTGCATTCCTGGGTTCTCCTTCCATCTTCCTTCACACATGCAGTGGACTTAGAGACAGCTAAGAGAAAGGTAAGTTGTAACTAGCCCTCCTCTACCTGTAAGACCACATGAGAGGTGAAGCAGACCACACAGAAACTGAGAGGGAGGTAAAGGGATCCAATACTTATTAAAAGTGGGTTTTGTTTTGTTTTGTTTTTTTAAGTGAAAGAAACAAGTTGGTGTAGGGGCATCAAATGAGGAAAATAAATGGAGGCATTTCCTTATCTTCTGCAAAACTGAACTGTGGCACTTCCTGCCACTGACCTTCTGCAGGTCTCAAATGCTTACATGAATTAAAAATACTATAGCACCAATGAATGGAAGAAAACCCCATCAGAAATTCACACACAGCTCTTGATTTAAGAAGTTATTGAGCTATGAGAGTGATCAAACACTAGAAAAGGTTGCCCAGAGTGGTTACGGGTGGCCTTTTGGTTCAAGCTAGTTTAGCTGCTCCTGCATGATGTTTAAAGTGCCTATATCTCTGCAGTGCGTATACAGGGAATGAAGGATGAGTATCTCAAATACAGAAGTCTGCATGGTAGACTCAGAAGTTAGGACAGAGTAATTCCAGCCTTGCTTTGTACTAAGTTTTGCTCTCAAGACTACCCTATCTATCAGAAGGTAAAAAAACCCACAAATAATAATAGTTGAATTCTCTGGAAATTAGCTGTAGTATATTAGGTGACATATTAATGCAGCAGAAAAATGAGTAGGGTACTCTTAGCAGATAATGAGATAGTGGAAGGGAACATGCCTGCCAAAGTTACATGGCAATTGCTCTTTGCAGAAGAGCATACCCTTCAGGATTGGGTGGCACATTTATTAACAGGGTCTATCAACCTTCTTACAGTATATATTCCTATTTCCATAGCCTGAAGCAGCTGTACTGAGGTGGATTGTATTAAACACAGTTAAAGACAAAGGAGGGAGAAAAGTGAAACAGGAGAATGCTGGAGAGCATGGAGATGAAAGACACACAGGAAGGCACTGGATTAATGGACAAGCATTTATGCTGTGATCAGCTAATGCAGAGAGATTAGCATGCAAGGTATTTTCTCAAAATAAAAGAAAAAAAGTCCTGTCAGCCAAAGTGATGTACAAAAGACAAAACAGCCAAATGCCTAGTAAGCTGCAACTCCATCTTCTCTTCACTGTCTCTCACACTTGGGGTGGAAGGGGGGTAAGCCAGGAGGAAGGTCAGGGGATAAAAACAACGGTGGGGAGTTGGCAGAATGCCTCGGGTTCTGTGGAGCAGAACTGTCCCTCCCAGAGGATAAACCAAGGGCACGAAGCTTGGGTTTCCTCAGCCTGCACCTTACCAAGGAGAGAAGCTTCTTGGATACAATTTCAGCATAGACATTACTTTCCCTGCACTGAGAAACAACAGAACTGTTACATCTTGGCTAAGGAATGGGAAACAGCCCCAAAACCCTCCAACAGATTGCTTTTAAAGTTATTGGGGTCGAGCAGAATCATTCTCCAAATTAAAACAGAGTATTTAAGTGCAATGGAAACCTTCCTCAGGACTGGAAAGAGTAGGGCAGTGAAGAATAATTGCCAAAAACAAACTAACAATACCAAGAAGCAGCTTCCAGAGCTTATCAACTGTAAAATCTCATGAAGCTGAAATAATTCCTCCCAGCACTTCTTGTTCCCAGCAGGAGAAGATAAAAATGGAGGCTCAGTAGATCCATCTGGGACCAATGGCTAAAAGAGTCTGATTTCCTACTCACACCCTCATATACATTGAGCTCATTGATCCAGGATTTCCAAAATCAACAGCAATTTGAAGTTTTTCCACAGGATGTTCAAACCCAGCCAGAAGGGCTGGTTAGAAAGATTTTTACATCCGTTTCTCCATGTCAAGGCACTAGACCTAACAACATTGCCATAGAATTACACTTTGTTCATGCTTAACCCAGCCTGGGTATCAAGATGTTTTTCAGATGAGATGGAGGAGGACAGGATCAATAATATTTAGGTACAAGTAGCTCTCGGCAGTCTCAGCTTAGCTCACATGCAAGCTGCCATGAGGTTCTCATGGTTTTGCCAATCCCTCAGTCCCTCACATTTTTCTCAACCAAAAACACAAAGGTAAATAAAAGAGCACATTCTTCTTGGAGAATGCTGGAGGTAGGTGATACACAGCAAGCCTTCCAATGGCAGAAGGAAGGCTTGTGCTGGCTGGAACTTTTTGAAGTGCTTAACTAATTCACCCACCACTGAAAAGAGTAATAGTTACTCTTTTTTCCACCAGAACCAATGGGAATCAAGGGAAAGAGAGATGAACAGCATTAACAAAAGCCTCTCTCTTAACACAGAGCAGTCCTAACTGTGCTGATATTTCAGATCTCTGAGCTTCTGAGGGGGGGAGATCTCATTCAAGCACCTGCTTCAGAGGGACAAAAGCAGCAACATGATATAGTAGTGGTCTTCCTCCCAATAACTACTACACACAATCTTGCAAACGCAGCAAAAAATTTACTTGAACACAACAGATGCTGAACAAGTAATAACAGCTACCCATATGACTAAAATGACACCAAAACAGAGCCGGCTCCCTGAGGAGTGCCTATTCTAACAACCAAAGCCAAATTAGCTTGGATGACTTATCTCCTGAAAAAAAGATCAAAGACAAAGAGTTACGAGATAAATGAACCCTGAATGCGTATTTTGACACCGTTTTTACCATCAGAGAGCTTAAATCCTAGAACAGGTAGCCCAGAGAGCCTGTAGAAGCCTTAAACTTAGGATATTACCAGGCTCAACTGGGGACATCACAAGCACCCTACCACAATTGAGGTCATAGAATCATAGAATAGTTAGGGTTCGAAAGGACCTTAAGAACATCTAGTTCCAACCCCACTACCACGGGCAGGGACACCTCACACTAAACCATGTCACCCAAGGCTCTGTCCAACCTGGCCTTGAACACCACCAGCGATGAAGCATTCACAACTTCCCTGGGCAACCCATTCCAGTGTCTCACCACCCTTACAGTAAAGAATTTCTTCCTCATATCCA